>JANAVB010036617.1:2344997-2428510 GCA_029216955.1 Iris pallida | reverse complement strand
GCGAACCTAGGTTAGTAACCTCGAGACACGTTGTGTCCTGTGTCGTGTGCACGACACACGTGCACACGTGTACGCTGCAGTGCACTAAACAGTGCCTTTTGCATTATTTTGGGTTCTGGATTGCTTGGACACGTTTGTTGTAGCTCCCCTTCCCGGAATTTTAAAATATTTATTACTATTTATTTGTTACCAATATTACCAAAATATTTTTATACGATATTAATTTATTATTACTGATTATATATTATTGACAATAAATGTTTGTATATATATACGTGATCATATTTATCAGATAGGCTCTACTAGGAACGATGCTTCTGGGATTTATTAGAATTTATGGAGTATTGTGAGTACATATATATATATAAGTAATATATAAATGGATATAAATAAATAATATATATATAATATATATATATTATATATATATATATATATATATATATATGTAGATGTGAGTGTATATGTATATAATAATATTATCTGTAGATATACGTGTTATAAATACATATATGTATATGTGTATATATGTATATGTGAATACGTATACGAATGTGTATAGCTATTAATGGAAATAAGAAAAGAGAAAGAAATAAAAACCAATGCCATCCGAGCCCAGCCCACCTCGGGATGTGACAGACCCCGACCAAAACACATGGCTAAACCCAGAACCCAGGGAAGCCCAACCCACACGTGCTTAGCAAGGCACCAGATGCCCGAGCCAGGCCGAGCCCAGGCCTGCACGCAAGTTTTCGACTGCTATTACTATGTATATATTGAATAGAAGGAGAGATCGAGACTTCACGAACTCCCAAACCCTAACCCCTGGCGAGCCACCCCCAGCCCCAAGTGCCGGAGCGCGCCACCTGACCGCCGTGCGCGGCCGCACGAGTCATCGGAGAACGCGCGCGCGCGCGTGAGAAGGTGAACGACAACAGCAGTGCGGCCGTTCGGAGGCGGATTCGCGACGACACATCGTCGTGCCCGCTGATCCGTTCCTCGAGCCACTTGCGTGGGTACGTACCTAACATAACCCTCTTCTATTCTATGCTTTTAGTTTGTAATTAGATGTCGTCGATCGTTTGGAAAATCGACTCAAAGTCGAGGAAATCCTGCCCCGAGATAGGGCAGGAATCAGCCCAAACCCCTGTATTGCGGTTGATTTACGACCCGTGCGTTATGAATTTCGAAAATCTATTTGAAGGAAGTTTTAGACAACATATACCATTAAAACCCTTTTTGTAGATCCAGATTTTATCAAGTGTGTACAGAGATATTCTAACTCAAAAAATCATGAAAAACCTGTTTTCGAAAACTAGAAATTGTTCCACACGACGTGTGTCCCGCCAATCCGGGCGACGTGGTCACGCACCGTAAGCATCGAAAGCTGCGTAACGGCTTCGTGGTCGTGGGCTTTGACGGAATTCAAATTGGTCGCGTGTACGCGACGAATTTGATGCGTATCCGTCGAAATTCACCGTATCGTGCACTTTACAAATTCTCCAATTACTTTGTACACACTCGTCAGATCGAGACGAAACTTACGCCAGCCGGACTGTATCGTCTTTCTGGTCCTGCATGCCAAGTTTGGTCCAATTCTGAGATAGTAGAATCGGAACGCCGTTTTGCGGGCCCCACGGTCCCATTCAACGGGCGATTTTGTGCACGGCCCGCCGGAATCCAACTTTGGACATACGGTTGGGTTCGTATCGGAAAACTGGATCTATAGACATGTAGTTTAACGAATTTAGAGACCGTTGACTCTGGCACGCTTTTCGGTACAAAGCGGGTCCAAGGGCGGACATCGTTTTTGCCTGAAATTACCGTTTTACCCCTGTGTCCAGAATTGGAATTAAGGACAGGCAATCCTAGCTAATTTAACTATTCTGAGAACGTTGGTACTATTTATTTCAGAATCCGGAGACTTCTAAATGTGTTGAATGATTGTAGCTCTTTGAGTGGTATGGTATTTTGGTTTATCCAGCTAAGGACCTCAGGCAAGTGCACTTTCTGATTGCTTTCCGATTCATAGTAGTCTTTTTATTTCATGTCTATACATATATCTTGCTGCTTGTTGATACGCTCGTCACACGGAGTTGTCGGGAGGGGAAATATCTTAGTATACATGTGGACTACCCAGAATTATCCCAGTGTCTCTCGTGAATGCTAGCCGCTGCGCACGACACGTGCAGTGTGCCTTATTTACCCCCTAGCCGTCCACATGTCGAAACGAATATTTTACACCACCTAGATAGATGTCTTTTATTAGTTTTTTCTTGTTTACTTCTCTATCGTGCTATGTCATCAGTTATTTACCAGTTTTGATGTCTCATATGCTATTTTTATGTCTTGTTAATTCTATTGTGTTTTGCATTGCCGTCGGTTTGTGTACTTGTTCCATTCCTGACTGGAAACCAATATTTTTTAGGTTTAGCCGCGATCACTCTTAGCACTGGGAGAACTTGGGTATGTTGAAGACAACCTAGAAATAGATAGCCATTGTATCATTTCATTAATTGTAAAACATGTATTTTCCTTTGAATATAAATGTTGTAACTGTTGTAATAAATTTAGAAATGTGAATGAGCAGCAATTGTTTTATTTTGAGCATCTATTTCTTGCGGGCTTGACAGCGTTTTACCGCCGACTCTGCGGCGAGGCTGGCTTGGACACGTCTCGTATCCGGCAAAGCGGGTACGGGTCGTGACAAGTTTTTGTGGTGGCCCATGCAGGTCAGATTTCACAAATGATTGTGAACTCGTGATGGTACGTTAGTCGTACTATTGCGAGCCTGCGTCAGGAAATGCTCATTCACAATTAGGATTAAAATAATTTAAGAGAATGACTAGGAATAGAAGTCCCTCATTAAACTGACCGTTGGGTAGTTAAGGTTATAGATAGGCCATGCAATCTATATAGCTTGCTAGATCCCTATAGGTACACTATACTTTTGATATGACCATGTGATCCAATGTGGATATACTATTCACTTGGTATGTTAGACTTGCCCAGAATTAAGGCGTTAATTTTTGATAAACTGTTTAAATTTTCTTTGATGTATTAGATATAAATCTTATATCATAAGTTAGAATTGCATGTTTTAAATTCTATGTTGTCATAGGGAATTAGTTAAAATTTTCTGATTTTGTTATTTGTGTACGAATCTCGAAGTAGATTTATTTGAGATTTTTCTCTCCACAACCATAGGAATGCATATAAAATAGATACTCGAATATTTGTATTCCTTTCGTCTTTAGTTAATTCCTCCATGTTAAACCTTTTAATTTAAGTGTTGTGACTGATAGGAGAAATACCCATGCCCTATTTTTAGTCAACTTGTTTGAATCTCTAGAGGCTAATGAATTTTTACGGATATAGTTAAATGAATGTTAGATAACTCAAAACGGTTAGACAGCAGCACACTGTCATCAATTATTAGAGAGTGGAGAATGTGGGTTCACTGCAGCCAGCAGCGCACTGGCGAGGCACAACCCATAGAAATGAAACCATTTTGAGGATCATAGGTTATAGAATATTACTAAAGCTATATCGTAGTTGACCTCTTTAGATCTTAAATACCCTTGTGCCAATATAGAGTAGAGTACCTGATAGCTTATCCCCTCTGAATCATGGAACCAAGAGTTTACCACAGCCAGAGTATACACGCGAGGCATAATTCCCGGTGAAATGATTTCAGACATGTGATTATAAGTTTAGGATGCTATAGAGGACAGGGACTGCCCTGTATGACCCTAAGATCCAAAACCAAAACTAGCGAAAGTTCTGCCAGTTGAATAGAGTGTCTCCCACCTGGTCTTCCGTAGTCCTTGTGATCCATTGACGAGGTAATTGGCTGACACTAACAGAATTTACCTAAAATATAGAATTTAGAGTTCCCTAACTCATTAGTCGACCAAGGCCTTAGAGATAGGAAGACTGTATAAGCAAGAACACCAGGTAAGGTTTTGATTATCTCAAAACTCGAACTACTTATTCTTTCTTTCAAAAATCTCGCATATTTATATTTCGACTCTCTTGACCAATTCTACTATTACAGTCTAGTTTTTGCAAGCTTTCTCTTTTATCGAGCTTGATTCAAGACATGTTTTTTGGGGACGTCCGCTAACCTATTATCTAATTAGAATCATTGTATTACGGTCTGATCAACTATGATACATTTGGTTCGCTCTTTATTTAATTACTCTACGTGGACTGAGATATAGAGATATCCAGGATCTCATTCTCGATTTCTTGACAATTCTTCTTGAATTATATATTCGCCTTTGAATCACGTAATTGTATTCAGCGACATCTCTTGAACTCTTTATTGTTTTTGTCTTTTACTGATTGGAAAGATGAAAACTCGTAATTAATAGATAGATACAGAGTGTTTCCATGGCTATAATAGTTGTATATGCAAGTGTAGCTACCATCGACCAGCCCTGTGACAGGAACCTTACCACCATATTCTAGCCTCTAAGGTGGGTAGACTGTAAGCCTTCTCAATTCTAGGATATATCGGGATTACCAATTGATTAGAATAATATCCATTAGCATGACAATTAGTGCCCCATGCACTCCCACTTTTCATTTAGATCCTTTTGTGTCCCCGGCCGTGTCATTAATATTCGGAGCACGAGACCAGCTGTTACCTTCCAACAGATTTCACATGTAAGATCTAGACGAGTCCACTTTCATCTAGGTATATCATGTCCCACTCAAACCTGTCCCCTTGTACTCTATTTTTGCGCTACGACTTTCAGGTTAAAAGGACTAGTTATGACTTTTACCATAGTAACCATATGCTTTCCGACTACAAATAGAGACTCAACCTTGACTCAATTCCTTCGACCCAATATGTGGTGGTGATCTACTCGAAGTCCACTACGTGCACGCCACTTGGAGGAGGCCTCTTGTGCTACTTAAAAACAAAAGTCACCGAAGGCACATTTTGAACTTTAGAAACTTAGCTAACCAACCTGACTGGCAACAAGCTCAACCACTCGAGTTAAAGCCTACTCTAGGTTACCCTAACCTAGTAAATAGTTTTATCTTGGAATCTTGTCCAGTCAATATAGGTTGAAATCCAAGGTTCATCCAACCAACGACTCATGCCCAAATCATGATCTTGATACCTCAAATCCCGTTCCATTATGAAATCTTGTTCAGATAAAATTTTGAGAACGAAATTTATGTATCGCATGGATTGCAAGCCCTCTAGGAAACAAAGAGTTTTTTTTTCGATATAGCAGGTGACTGGACTAGAGTAGCCCAATCTAGCGAAAAAGACTATAGGTTCATAAATACTCTTTCTACCTGTATTATAGTATATTCTCTACCGCTCTTTAAACTTCATAATTGCCTCCGATTATTCATCCTTATCCTCATGTCCTTCCTATTGCAGAGTGATGAATGATCGTGCTATCTAAGAGTTATCAGAAATTCTTAATTTATAGTATATATTGCTTTACTATTGAATATTGGTTGTTTATATATAAGGGATTATAGGTACCATATGTCCTAGATAGTCTTGGTAGAATTTTTAGTTACTAGTTAGAAGATTACATGATTTTAGTGACATGTGTTTCAATGTAGTAGTGTGACCGAAGGTGGGTAGAAGTCCTCGAGATTTCGTAAATACTAATGACCCGAGAAGGTCATTGAAATATTTTGAGAAATTAAATTTGAGGAGATTAAAGTTATGATAGACCTTCTTTCGAATATTTAAGAATAATTATGAGTAGAATTTCGAGGACGAAATTATTTTAAGTGGGTAGATTTGTAGCTCCCCTTCCCGGAATTTTAAAATATTTTATTATTATTTATTTTGTTACCAATATTACCAAAAATATTTTTATACGATTTAATTTTTTATTCCTGAATTATTATATTATTGACAATATTTTTATATATATATATATATATATATATATATATCTCTATATATATATATATTATATATCCGTATCATAATTTATACAGATAGGCTCTACCTAGGAACGATGCTTCTGGGATTTATTTAGAATTTATGGAGTATTGTATGAGTACATATATGAATATATAGATAAGTTACATATATATAATGGATATATAATATAAATAATCTATGTGTGTGAGTGTATATGTATATAATAAATTATTATCTGTAGATATCTACGTATATATAAATACGTATATGTATATGTTTATATATATAGATGTATGTGATTACTATACGAATATGTTAGCTATTATGAAGAAAATAGAAAGAATAAAACCAATGCCATCCGAGCCCAGCCCACCTCGGGCTGTGACAGACCTCGACCAAAACACATGGCTAACCCAGAACCCAGGGAAGCCAAACCCCCACGTGCTCACAAGGCACCAGGTGCCCGAGAGCCAGGCCGAGCCCAGGCATGCATGCAAGTTTTCGACTGCTATTACTATGTATATATTGAATAGAAGGAGAGATCGAGTCTTCACGAACTCCCAAACCCTAACCCCTGGCGAGCCACCCCCAGCCCCAAGTGCCGGAGCGCACCACCAGACCGCCGCGTGCGGCCGCGCGAGTCACCGGAGACCGCGCGCGCATGCGCATGAGAAGAGAACGACAACAGCAGTACGGCCGTTCGGAGGCGGATTCACGACGACACATCGTCATGCACGCTGATCCGTTCCTCGAGCCACTTGCGTGGTACGTACCTAATATACCCTCTTCTATTCTATGCTTTTAGTTTGTAATTAGATGTCGATCGTTCGAAAAATCGACTCAAAGTCGGGAAATCCTGCCCCGAGATAGGGAAGGAATCAGTCCAAACACCCTGTATTTGCGGTCGATTTACGACCCGTGCGTTATGAATTTTGAAACTATTTGAAGGAAGTTTTAGACAACATATACGAAATTAAAACCCTTTTTGTAGATCCAGATTTTATCAGTATGTACAAGAGATATTCTAACTCAAAATCATGAAAAACCTGTTTTCGAAAACTAGAAATTGTTCCACACGACGTGCGTCCCGCCAATCCGGGTGACGTGGTCGCGCACCGTAAGCATCGAAAGCTGCGTAACGGCTTCGTGGTCGTGTGGGCTTTGACGGAATTCAAATTGGTCGCGTGCGCGACGAATTTGTTGCGTATCCGTCGAAATTCACCGTATCGTGCACTTTGTAAATTCTCTAATTACTTTGTGCACACTCGTCAGATCGAGACGAAACTTGCTCCACAGGACCGTATCATCTTTCTGGTCTTGCATGCCAAGTTTGGTCCAATTCTAAGATAGTGGAATCGGAACGCCGTTTTGTGGGCCCCACGTCCCCTCAACGGGCAATTTTGTGCACGGCCCGCCGGAATCCAACTTTGGACATACGGTTTGGGTTCGTATCAGAAAACTGGATCTGTAGACATGTAGTTTGACGACTTTAGAGACCGTTGACTCTGGCACGCTTTTCGTGCAAAGCGGGTCCAACGGCGGATATTATTTTTGTTCGAAATTACCGTTTTACTCCTGTGTCCAGAATTGGACTTAAGAATAGGCATCCTAGCTAATTTAACTATTCGAGAACGTTGGTACTATTTATTTCAGCATTCGGAGACTTCTACATGTGTTGAATGATTGTGGCTCATTGAGTGGTATGGTATTTTGGTTTCTCCAGCTAAGGACCTCAGGCAATGCACTTTCTGATTGCTTTCCGATTCATAGTAGTCTTTTCATTTCATGTCTATACATATATCTTGCTGCTTGTTGACACGCTCGTCACACGGAGTTGTCGGAAGGGAAAATATCTTAGTATACATGTGGACTACCCAGAATTATCCCAGTGTCTCTCGTGAATGCTAGCCGCTGCGCACGACACGTGCAGTGTGCCTTATTTACCCCCTAGCCATCCACTGTCAAAACGGATATTTCATACCACCTAGATAGATTCTTTTTTATTTTTCTTGTTTACTTTTCTATCGTGCTATGTCATCAGTTATTTACCAGTTTTGATGTCTCATATGCTATTTTCATGTCTTGTTAATTCTATTGTGTTTTGCATTGCCGTCGGTTTGTGTATTTGTTCCATTTCTGACTGGAAACCAACATTTTTCAGGTTTAGCCGCGATCACTCTTAGCACTGGGAGAACTTGGGTATGTTGAACAACCTAGAAATAGATAGCCATTGTATCATTTCATTAATTGTAAAACATGTATTTTCCTTTGAATATAAATATTGTAACTGTGTAATAAATTTTAGAATGTGAATGAGCAGCAATTGTTTTATTTTGAGCATCTATTTCTTGCGGGCTTGACAGCGTTCTACCGCCGACTCTGCGGCGTAGGCTGGCTTGGACACGTCTCGTATCCGGCAAAGCGAGTTCGGGTCGTGACATTCGTGTCCACTTGAGTGGACACAAACACAATGCTAGACACATATCACCCTATAGTTTATTACCAACCTTTTGTTTGATGTCTTAACTTGATTCGATGATCAAATCTCATTTACCCCTAAAATCTGATACCTATTTTCATTTACTGTTTTTCCCATTTTTTTTGAATGTGGATTTTGACACTCATTTGATTAATCTAAATGTTGTTAATTACCTGTTTAGGTCCCTAACATGGTACCCTATTAGTCCTCTACCTGTGTAAGTTTTGGGATGATTTTGTTGAAATTTGATTTCGAAATTTGAAATGGAAGTGTGAACTGTTTCAAGAAGTTTGAATTGTTTTGCTGAGGTATCATTGATGTTTAGAACTCAAATCTAAGTTCATAAGGATTGAGATTAGGGTAGGTTGTAATGACTTGATTTCCTTTCTTTCCTCACTTCAATTGCTATCAAATCTGAGTTTGTTTGACTCTGAAACTGTTATGGACTTCCTAATTTTTCTGAAACTAACACCTTTCACTAAACCATGTTTTCCTCTCACACACACACCATTACACACACACACCAGTCTTGTTACACACACACACACCCTAGGTTCCTGTCACACAGGAACAACCCTCTCTCTCACTCACACTCACTCACTCTTTCATACACTCACTCTCTCTATATTTCCTATTCTTTCTAAATGTAGGTTTATGTATAAAGTATGTATACAATATATATATGTAATGTGTACCTATGTATATAATATAAGTTTGGGTATTATATATGAATCTATATAGATATTTACAATGGGTATATAGGTTATATATATATATTATATATATATATATATATATATATATATATATATAATATATTATATGTATAAAAATATTATATATATATATATCTATATATATAATATATATTATATATTTTCTATACATATAATATATATATATATATATATATATTATATATATATATATATATATATTAATATTTGGGAAAATAAAAGCTTTATTGAATGATAGGCACAAAAAGCCGAAGCCTATACAAGCAAGCGCGCATCGCACGGAGAAGGACCCAAAAAAGCGAAAGAACAAGAAGTGTTGCCCACAAAACGGTAACTGACCGAGCATCGAAAGGTTAGGCGTCAACGCAGTGCCCAAGGGAAGAGCGCCCCAGCCTCTGTCAGAAGTCCAGTGCAGCCCAAAACCGGTCCGAGGTGTGAGTGCAATGTCTCTTTCTTTTGAAGATTTGCCGAATCACCTCACTGTACATTGAGGAGCGTAATTGACGGCCCTCGTATCTGTATTTGTTTCTGTTTTTCCAAAGAACCCAAATACGGCGGCACGACGATCTGATGCCTGTGAGACGCGTTCTATATATATATATATATATATATATATATATATATTTGTATCATATATATATATATATTATATATATATATATATAATATATATATATATATATATATATATATATATATATATATCATATTTGTAGTGTGTTTACTAATATATGATACTAATATATATATATATATATATATATATATATATTATATATATATATTATTAATATGTGTGTGTGTATGTTTTTATACATATATATATATATATATATATATATATATATATATATATATATATATATATATATATATATATATATATATATATATATATATCAATAAGAGTGTTGTGTTTTAGATATAGATTTTGACTTGGGTATGTGTTAGGGTTGGCCTATAGGCATGATACATCCTATGGCATATATGTGAGTCTGTTTGACTAGTGAGCCTAGGTTGGACTTGTATAGCTTTGTTGGACCTAGAATAGACTATCTAGACTAGTGTAGACTTGTTTGACCTAGTTTGGACTTGCTAGACCTAGTTTGACCATAGTTGACCTAATTTGACTTCTAGGGTTGACCAGAGTTGACCAGAGTTGACTTTGGCCTAGATTGACCTAGATTCATGTAGAATGCATTGAAGTGCTTCATTTTATCGTTTTGGACTTGTTGTGACTTGTGCTGTTCTAAATAGGAGTCAGACACCACTCCTCGGACAGTACTTTCATATTGGACACTCAGATACCAGGCGAGTACATTCTCTGATCATTTCATATCCTGCTTAGAATTATTTTTCTGCTTTAGATTACTTTACTTGATGCTATCACGACATTATCACGGATTGGTACTATATGGATCTGTTCATACGATGTTATCCCCCTCGGGAGCATCGGGTACATTGTGTCATGTGCGTTTCACGTTCATCATGTACTCCTGTGCTTTTACCATACATGTATACTCCTGTGAATCATGCACTCTCATGTTCACGGAGCCTTCATGTATAATATCATGTGCACCCTTTCATGGGCCCCCATATGATATCATATATAATACGTAACCTGCTTAGATCCTTGTGTATTGATTGGGGAAACAGGGGAGTGCTAGTAGTCATGTGAACAATTCCATAGTAGTGTAGATCATGTGAAACTCTTTAGTGTAGATCATGTATAAATCTGTTATGTTTACATGTGCTATCCTGTACTCTGACTCACTAGCCATTGTTAGTTCATTACTTATAGTACATATTTCTATTACAGTTCTCTCTCTGTTTACATACTGTATTCTTCAGTACCTGTATCTTACTCTACTGCATGTTTATATTTTCTAACCTGCTATGAACTGTTGAGATGTACTGTACTCGTTCCTGTCCTGACTGGACCTGTTGAAAATATATAGAGAACGAGGAGGAGGCCTGTGTGGATACCTTCTACGGGGAAGCCCTAGACGACACTTGCGAGCTGGACTCTCAGGAGGACCCAGCTCTAGCTGAGGACATCACCCCCATTGTCTAGACTAGCTTAGTTAGGCCTTATCTTATTTTATGTTGTCTGGAGACTGGTTAGCTAGACTTTACTTCTGTTCAGAGATTTTGAGTTGTATATATTCTTTCATTTTCAGTAGCTGAGTTTTGTACTCTGAGTATTTGCTGGGATATTATCTTAGACTACTTTATCATCTGTATTTCCTTGAGTTCTATATCATATCGTGCTATCTCTTTTTTAGTTGTGATTGAGTTTATTTACTGCCATGTCACCCCCACTCGGGGACTATAAACTGTTTAGAGTTATATTGTTAGATGTTGTGACTTAGGACAACATTCTACCCCCGCCACTGCGGCATAGGCTGGGCGTACCCATGTCTCGTGCCCTTACCCTAGGGTACGGGTCGTGACAGACTCTTCTTCAGCTACCCCCTGTGTAAATGAAGACTAGAGGATGACCTGGACAGCTTAATCATCAGGGTCTCTATGGGTGGAGCAGAACGTGGAGTCGTTGGCGTACTAGCCACCCCCAGTTTGGTGCTCGGTGCTGAGCGGGAAGTTGTTGGCTGGCTAGCAGTCCCTGGCTTAGTGCTCGGTTGCCGATTCATTCTGGAAAGGATTGTCATCGGCTTGACAGAGGGATTGAGCTCCCATATTTGTTGCTGGCTAGCTTTAGGCAGCCTAATTGTCAGTGGCACTGTCATAGGTCTTGGCGCTTGGCCAGACCTTGGCAGTCGGATTCATTTTTTCCTACTGTGCAGAGGCTAATTGCGTCCTTATGCAGAGTGGCTGTAAGGGTCGCAGTTATGCCAGGTTTGCGGGCTTGGAGGTGGATCATCAGAGGTTCTTCTGATCCAGTTGCTGCCTCAGTTTGAGCTTGAGTATCTCCTTCGGCAAGATGCTTTTTTGACTTCTCGTACAAGCATAAATCTGAGTAGTAGGATTCGACCCCTTTAAAGGGATCGATGTCGACAAATTCTGTCCTCACGTAGCCGTACTTGTCGACGTACTTGAAGCACTGGTGTAGTGTGGAGGGCACGATCATATAATCGTGTATCCAAGGGCGCCTCAGGAGAATTTTATAGGAAGTCCGCATCTATAACATACAGGTCACTTCTGAGTGAAGGTTGCCGATCTGGCACTTAAAGCGAATTTTTCCAACTGGATAGTTTCTGTCTGAATTAAAACCGCTGATGGCGGTGCTTGTCGGCGTTAGGCGATGCATTGGGATGTGCAGATGGTGTAGCAGGATCTTCGGGATGATGCTTATGGAAGAACCGGGATCAATGCATCCGATCTACCTTGATGTCGCCAATGTACCCAATATAATACAAAGGGCGATCGTGCAGGTTGGTCTTGATAAGCATATCCTGCGGAGTAAAGACGATGTTGGGCATTGTGCCTATGCAAGCGCTGTCCTGGAGATCCGCAGACGAGCTTTTCCTAATGAGATTCGACTGAGCCAGATATGCGTCGGCATTCTGGAGTGCCTCGCTTAGTACGATACGAACATCCTTAGAGAGTCTCAGGAGTTCGTATAACGATAATTTGGCCAGTGTGTTGCCCAATTGTGCTAAGATGTCAATGATGTATGGCCTCTCTAGCCCATGAGGCATCTCTCTTCGGAGTGGTTTGTCGGAGCGAGCCTCCTTCGGCCTAGGCTTGTCGGTCGTCAAAGGCTGCGAAGGTCCTGGAGCATCAGTAGTTGTCGGCTGATGGTCTTCAACCGAGTTACCCGGTGGAGGTTGGGTTTGTGCGCCGGAGCGGGTAACAACAGCAGTAGCTTCTTCGACCTCTGTCGAGATTGTGCGACATGAATTGACTTTTCCATTCTTCTTCTTGCTGGTGGAGGGAGGTGCGGACTTAGTCATCTCCGGTACCAAGTCTAGATGGACCCACATGATCTCCCCTCGTGATGTGGTAAGGGGCAGTAGACCAGCAGCCTGGTCTTGGACAGGTGGACGGTTAGCGACCTCCATCTTCGCTCTGGGGACGGGCACTACTCCATCTTGAGCCTTTGTCGAAGAAAGTTGCCAAGTTGTACTGACACCATGTTTGCTGCTATGGTCACCTCTTCGAAATCAATGGCCAGGCCATAGAATCGATGAGATGCTGGATGTATCGCTTTAGTTGGTAGCAGTCATGTGTAGCATGGTGGACATAACGATGGTAGTGGCAGTACTCAGGGTTCTCCCTTTCTGCAGGTCGAGGTTCACGCCTTGGAGGAGGGAGCTGAATTCGACCTCCTTGTATGAGCATGTCCAAGATGGGCTTGACATGGCCATCCTCGAAGGAATAGGTCATCTGAGGCCACTGCTTCTCTACTGGCTTCGGTTCAGGCTTCGGCGCTGTGTCGACCACCATAGCCTGTTTGCCCTTGTTATCTCGAATGTTGGAGGGATTAACACCATTGCTGCTGTTGGTGTTAGGGCGTTTTCCCTTGTCCTCTCCTTTCGAGACATACAATCCCAATTGGCGAGCTTTCTTCAGCTTGTCTTCTGCGCTAGTGGCGCTGATAATGAAAGTCTTCCAATCCTTAAACTGACTTTCGCCCATCCAGAGGCTGATCGTGGTAAGCATCCTCTTTTGGCAAATTTTAATCAAGGAGGAATCAGGGTTACCCGAAGGCAACTTCATCGCGGTTTGGCAAAACCGCTCGATATAGTTTCTTGTCAGCTCTTTTTCTTCCTGAACAACGTCCATGAGGGTGGACATCGTCACGTCTTGTCCTACTTCGTAGAACCTCTCTAGGAATATGTTTGAAACTGGTGAAGGAGTGGATGCAATTATCCGGCAAATTGCGGTACCAGTCAAAGGTGACCCCTTCCAATGCTCCAATGAACAACCACGTAAGGATGGCATCTTCATGAGGCAGATGGTCGATTGTGACTTCGAAGTAGGTGATGTACCTGCTTGCAGATGTCTTCCCATCATATGGATTGATGTTGATTGGTTTATATTTTGGTGGGAAGGGAACATCTCTCCACGCAGCAGGATACGGTTGTCGTATCCTGAGGTCCTGGCAGGTTTCTCGAGCTTGGAACATGGCCCGGAGCTCCTGGACCTCTCTTCTTGCCTCCCTAGCCTTGTCTGCAGCGGTGGGAGCCGATATTTTAGGAGGATTGTTGCCCGGATTTGGTGCATCTAAGTTCGAATTCGCATTGACCGCAGGATCCAGGCTTGTTTGGCCAGGCGTCCTTCCTTGCAGAGTTGGAAGGGCCGCTTTGATCTCGTCCACGGACTTGACCAAGGCATACAGTATGGCCTCCATAGTGTCGATGCGTTGGCGATCACTGGGACCCTCTTGGTTGCTGTCCGTCATAAATACCGTCCTCGCATGAGGAGAGATGGAAGGAACGGTAGAGGACGTGCCCTCTATGTCATACCCTTGTACAGAGAAATCGTCAGGGTATATGGGAATGTTCTCCTCTGGTTCAGACTCAGAAAGAGTGGTACCCCCTTCAGAGCTTGTCTCGTCTTGAGAGTTGGGGACGTCCTCGGGACGTCGGGATCTGCTGCCTCTGTTGGGTGAACCGTTTCCCCTGGATTGTCTCCTTGGAACACCAGATTGTCGTAGATGTTTGGAGGAGTGCTACCCCCGGTTCTAATGCCTCCAAGTGTGGCAGATTTCGTCTTTGAGTGGGTACCTTGGTAAACTCCTCTTGTAACGGTGGTAGAAAACCGCTTAGAAGGGAGTTTCTTGGTTACGTCGGTTGAGATTTTCGGACTGGAGACATTTGTTTTCTTTCCTCTACGGCTTCCAGGAATCTTCAGAGCATAATTGCAGGAGGCGATGAGAAGCGCCTCATCTTCTGAGCTTGGGTGTTGCAGCCGTTGGAAGACGGACCGCCGGTCTTATTGTACTACCGCCTTATTGCAGCAGCAGTTGACAATGACTTAGGTGAATTGATGTCCCTGACAGGACTCTCTACACCCCACATCTTCGTCTCTTTCCTTACGTTTGTGAAGAATCACGTTGCGTAAGTCACCCGCTTTATGGGCTTGGGAGTCCTGAGCACATGAGTGTGTTGGTCTCCTGCCTGCTCCCTGATGTGGGGGTAGCACGAGTACTTGCCCGTGATCCTTGTTTCGAGATTTTTGATAACTATTCCGTTCGTTGGCCGCCAGGGGCTGGACATGAGTAGTTTTGTACAACTTTCCATCAAAGGCCCGCGTAATAGTCAGCGGGACGCCCTGATAGTCAGAAATTGGGACAGTCGACTGAGCTCGCCGAGCTCGTGCGCCCGAGACTTCTTTCTTCTAGCACATGAGAGTGCATAGTAGGAAGAGTCCACGGAGATTGGCATATGAGAGCATCTGGGGTCAGGATCGCCTGAGAGGCGGTCGAAGACTGACCGTGAGTCGCATAGAACAGATGGTATGCGGCGGGGATCGCGGCTATTCTTTATGGCCGCATGAACCTTCTGTATGCGGCTAGAAGTCATGGCCGTACAGGTTGTCTGTATGCGGCTATCCTTTATGGCTGTATGAACCTCCTGTATGCGGCTAAAAGTCATGGCCGTACAGGCTGCCAGTATGTGGCTGGAAGTTCTGGCCGCATGGGCTTTCTGCATGCGGCTGACTTTTGTGGCTGCATGAGTTTTCTCCATGCGGTTGGCAGTTGCGACCGCATGAACCTCCATGCGGCTGGCGCCCTTATGCGGCTTGGACTGCATAGAGTTCCTCTTCGTACCTGCAAGTCCAGCATCATAGTATTTTCTTCTGCCGGACTTGGGGACAGCAGAGTCCTCTATGGTCTGAAGTGAGGCCTTAAGCGAGATTTCTCCGCTATCTCGGACAACAGAGAGTACTTTTTCGAGAGCTTGGGGAGGAGCGGATGATTTGGGCCTCCACTCCCCGCGGGCCTTCTCGTGCGGGTGTAGAAGCATGGAAAATACTAAAGAAAGATCCATACGGCCAGGAAACTCCATGCGGCCAAGAAATTCCATGCGGCTCAGGAAGCCCATACGGCTCACAGATTCATGCGGCACGAGGGACTATGCGGCTCAAGACGTCCTATGCGGCTCAGAACAGGAGACACGTGGCTTGTAAAAGATTTCTCCCCTCCTGCATTAATTACTTTGACGGCTAACAACACTGAAAAAGTGGCAGCCCTGACACAAAAGAGGTAATTATGACTGTCATAATGACAAACCCCTAGGGAAGTGAAGGAGATCTCTGACACAATCTCCCGAGATCCAGAAAATGCCACGTGGCCCTGACACGTGGACGGTCATATGCGGCTCGAGCGAAGACTCTCCATGCAGTTCAAGATGAAGCTGCCTTATGCGGCTCAGGCAGAGAAACAGTCTCATGCGGCTCAAGCAGAGGCCCCCATGCGGCTCGCAAGGATCATTTCCATGCGGCTCATTACCCATTGTACGGCTCAAATTATCAATATAGTTCGAAGGTTCGGGGGGGCACTCCCCAAGCAGACCCGACATGTGGCCAATCTTATGCGGCTCCATCCCTATGCGGCTCAATCCTTATGCGGCTCAATCCTCCTCAGTGGCTTTCAGGATACGTGTCATAAAGCCAATCAATTTCCCAGATTTACTGCGATCAAAGATTGGGTCAAATCCCAATAATCTGGGACACATGGCAGGAGAATGAATTAAATTTATTCATTCAGATTCGCAGACATCATCAAATCATCACCGCGAAGATTTATTCCAATCAGCATTAATTACTGATAGAATTTGGTGCAATCTATACTAAATGGCCAGATTTATCAAGCTTAAGATTAATGGCCCAGATTGATCGATCGACAGGCCGCCGTCACTTTGAGGGGTAATTATTGTGAACCCTAATGAGGTCCCTTCATTCCTATAAATAGCAGGATGTCATTCCCTTGCAGGATATACATACGCACACATAGAGAAAGACAGACACACAGAGAGATATACGCACGAGAATACTTGGAGAGAAGAGCAGAGAGAGAGCAAAGAGAGCATTTATTCCAATGCCAAGCAATCTTCTGGAGCCAAGGCTGTATACCGATCGTCCAAGGAGTAAGGCAGAGCTGTCGTCGCTTTCCCCGAGTCTCTATCGTCACCCCCCAGAATCTAAAATAAACAATTGTAATTAGACTACTGTACCTAGGCTTTCGTCCTTAGGCTTTCTTTGTACAAGCGAGTTTGTAACGTGAAGTAAAGTCCAGTCCTCCGATAATTGTTCTGCTCTTTTAAATTTTATGGCAAACACGATGGCGACTCTGCTGGGGACAAACTTCTCCATGGCTGAAGAGTTGGTAATGCAGTCGGATGCAGCCAAGTTTGGCTCCACGCAACAGAAGATGGTCGTCCGTTTCGACCAACAGGCGTTTGAAGAGATGCTCTCTAAAGGAAGTGCTGGCCCGATCCAGAAGCGAACCCGCACAAAGAAAGCTTGCTGCGAGTGGAGGCCAAATCATTTGCTCCTCCACAAGCTCTGGACGGGGTACTCTCCACTACCCAAGACGGCGAGGGCGATTCTCATACAGCTCCACTTCGAGCCGTAGAGAACTCTGCTGTCCCCAAGTCCGGCAGAGGAAAGCACTACGATGCTGGACTTGCAGGGACAAAGAGCGACTCTATGCGCTCCAAGAAGAAGCCGAGCACTCCTGTGGCCAAATCTGCCAACCACATGCAGGAGGCTCATACGGATGGGTCTACCAGCGAATAAAGAAAATCCAGGCGGCCAGATCATACAGCCGCATAAAGAAGGACTCATGCGGCTGAGACTCCCAGCCGCATGAAGAAGGCCTATGCGGCTACGTCTGCCAGCCGCATACGGACCACCGATAACAGCCGCATGATGCCTACTCCACGCGGCTCTGTCTTCGATCGTCTCTCGTACGGTCCTGATCTCTTGTGCTCCCAAGAAGATATGTCTAACTCTCTCCAGTATCACCTAGACTCTTCCTACTATGTGCCCTTACGCACTAGAGCGAAGAAGTCTAAAGCAGCGCAAGCCTGGCAAGTTCGGTCCGCTGATCTGACCTCTGACCATCCGAGCATTCTGCATACTGTTACGCGGGCCTCGGACAGAGAGGTTCGCAAGAGTCTTCCAAAATCCTGGGAGCATACATGGTCAGTCCAGACCCATCTGACTTGCGTGGGGCCATCCTCCACAAACGCAAGGAAAGAGAAGATACATCGGGGTGCAAAGAGTCCTCCCACGGACGTCACTGCACCCAAGTCATCGTCAACTGCTGCTGCAACAGTGCGACGATACGAGAAGACCGGCAGTCTGTCTTTCAAAGACTGTAATAGCCATCTTCACAAGACGAGGCACTCCCCGTCGTCTCCTGTAACTCTGCTCGAAAAGTCCCCGCTGATGGAAGAAGGAAGAAAAAAATGTTCCCAGCCCGAAGATTTCAACCACTGCGACTAAAAGACTGTCGTCCAAGCGGGTGCTCACCACCGGAGTTTTCAAAAGTACTCGCTCAAAGACGAAATTTGCTACAGTGGGAGATTCGTCGTCCACAACGCAGGGGGTTGCTGGGCTGGGGGTAGCACCCCTCCGAGCCTCCACAGCAATCCGATGTTCCAAGAAGACGAGCCGGGGGAGACAACTCTTCCATCGGGTACAGCAAACCTCGACATCCCCGAGGACGTCCGCAACTCCGAAGACGAGGCAAACTCGGAGACTGGGGTACTATTCCTTCCGAGTCTGAATCAGAAGGGAAAATACCCACATACCCCGATGATTTCTCACTACAGGGGTACGATTCGGAGGGCGCTTCCTCCACCGCTCCATCCATCTCTCCTCATGAGAAGATGGTATTCATGACAGACAGCAGCCAAGGTGGCTCCAGTGATCGCCAACGCATCGACACGCTCAAAGCCATCTTGCTTGCCTTGGTCAAGTCTGTGGACGAGATCAAAGCGGCCCTTCCAACTCTGCAAGGAGGGACGCCTGGCCAAACAAGTGCGGGTCCCGCGGTCAATGCGGACTCAAAATCAGCGGCACCAAACCCAGGCAACAATCCTCCCGAAGTAACGGCCCCCACCGCTGTGGACGAAGCCCGCGAAGCGAGAAGAGAGGTCCAGGAGCTCCGAGCCATGTTCCACGCTCGAAAAAATTCTCCAGATCTCAGAATACGGCAACCGTACCCTGCTGCATGGAGGGATGTCCCCTTTTCGCCAAGATATAAGCCGTTCAATATCAATCCGTATGATGGTAAGACCTCAGCGAGTCGGTACATCACCTACTTCGAGTGGTACCGCAACCTGCCAGACAACTGCTGCATCCACTCCTTCGCCGGCTTCAAGCGCATGTTCTTGGAGAGATTCTACGAAGTAGGGCAGGACATCACTATGTCCACCCTCATGGACGTCGTCCAAGGGGAGAAAGAGCTGACGAGGAACTACATCGAGCGGTTCCGCCAAACCGCCATGAAGTTGCCCTCTGGAAATTTGGATTCCTCCTTGATTGAAATTTGCCAAAAGAGACTCCTTCCAACAATCAGTCTCTAGATGGACGAGAGTCAATTCAAGGACTGGAAGACGTTCATCGTCAGCGCCACAAGCTCCGAAGGACGATTAAAGAAGGCTCGCCAACTGGGATGGCACATCTTGGACGGAGAGAACAAGGGCAAGCGTCCTAACACCAATAATGACAATGGGGGTAGTCCCTCCAACAATCGGAATGGCAGGGGCAAGCAGGCTATGGTAGCCGACACGGCACAGAAACCTGAGTCAAAGCCGGCGGATAAACAATGGCCACAAATTACTTACTCCTTCGAGGACGGTCACGTCAAGCCCATCTTGGACATGCTCATACAAGGAGACAAAATTTAGCTTCCTCCACCAAGACGGAAACCACAGCCGGCGGAAATAGAGAATCCTAAATACTGCCATTATCACCGCTACGTCCACCATGCTACACACGACTGCTACCAGCTGAAACGGTACATCCAAAACCTCATCGATTCGAACGCTTTGGCCATCGATTTCGAAAAGGTAATGGTGGCAAACCAATATGGTGTCGGTACAATTCGACATCTTCCTTCCGATGGAAAACTCAAGACGGGATGGTCCCCATCCCTCTGGCGACAATGGAGATTGCTAATCTTCTACCTCCCCGAGATCAGGCTGCGGGTCTGGTGCCCCTCACCATATCAAGAGGGGAGGTCATGTGGGTCCATCCAGACTTGGTATCGGAAGTGACTCGGCCCATATCGTCTTCTACCTGCAAGAAGAAGAGTGGAAAAGTCAGGTCCTGCCGCACAATCTCAACAGATATCGAAGAAGCTATAACCGTCGTCACTCGGTCTGGGGCACAATCCCAACCTGTGGCTGACAACCCGGCTGAAGATCATCAGCCCGTTACAACTGATGCTCCGGGACCGGCTCAACCTCCGACGACCGACAAGCCTAGGCCGAGGGAGACTCACTTTGACAAATCCCTCCGAAAAGAGGCAGCCTAAGGGCTGGAGAAGCCCTACAACTTCGACATCTTGGCACAATTGACCAACACACCGGCCAAGTTGTCATTATATGAGCTTCTGAGACTCTCCAAGGATGTTCATGCAGCTTTGAGCGATGCACTCCAAATGTCGACGCATACCTGGCTCAAGTCAACCTCACGGGAGAAAATCTGCCTGCAGATCTCCAAGACAGCGCCTGCATAGGAGCGATGCCCAACATTGTCTTTACTCCGCAGGACATGCTCATCAAAACCAACCGGTATGATCGCCCGCTATACTATACTGGATACATCGGCGACGTAAAGGTGGATCGGATGCACATCGATCCTGGCTCTTCCATAAGCATTATCCCGAAGGGTCTGCTACATCATCTCCGCATCCCAATGTATCGTCTGACACCTATAAGCACCGCCATCAGCGGTTTTAATTCGTACAGGAGCTACCCAATTGGGAAGATTCGTCTGAAGTGTCAAATTGGCGATCTCCAATCAGAGGTCACCTGCTATGTAATAGATGTGGACACTTCATACAACATTCTCTTGGGACGCCCGTGGATACATAATTATATGATCGTACCTTCTACGCTACACCAGTGCTTCAAATATGTCGACAAACACGGTTTCGTGAGGACAGAATTTGCTGATATCGATCCCTTCAAAGGGGTCGAATCCTACTACTCAGACTCATGTCTGTACGAACAGTCGAAGAAGCACCTTGGTGAAGGAGATGTGCAAGCT
This sequence comes from Iris pallida, assembly GCA_029216955.1. NCBI lineage: Eukaryota > Viridiplantae > Streptophyta > Magnoliopsida > Asparagales > Iridaceae > Iris > Iris pallida. The sequence continues at coordinate 2,407,194 of JANAVB010036617.1, read as the reverse complement.
CGTACCGAGACGGCCATAGGGTCAGAAGAACCTCTGACGATCCACCTCCAAGCTCGCAAACCAGGCAGGTCTGCACCCCTTACTGCCACCCTGCGTAAGACCACAATCAGCCTCTCGGCACAAGAAGAACAAATGATAATTCGGCTGCCAAGGTTCGGCCAAGTGCCAAGACCCACAATGGGGCCACTGACAATCAGACTGCCGAGAGTCGGTCAGCTCCAAACGGAGAAGCTCAATCCCTCCGACAAAACCACTGACTATACGCCTTCCCAAAAAGGGTCGTCACCCCCGATGCAAGGTCTGACACTTCTAGCGAACCAGTCACTCCCCGTCCCACATCGAGTATGCTAGTCTGCCAACAACTCCACGCTCTGCTCCATCAGCTGAACCGCTGACGATCAAGCTGCCCAGGTCGTCCTCTCAGTCTTCATTTATACAGGGGGTAGCCGAAGAGGAACTAGAGCTAGCTAAGTATGTGGCTGCCCACACTGATGTTCCCTCCGCAGATGATGTAATCCCCTTGAAAAGATACCTTACTTCATCAATAAAGGGCTATCTTTGAACTACCTCGAGCTTAATAAGCTTTGTACAATGAACGCTATGGAACACGGTATAGGCACTCACCTACACACACAGGTGACAAATGTGCACACCGCAATCCAGCTTACTCCAGCGGAAGACGCTTATCGCATAATCGAGGGAGGGGACCATCCAATCATCTTCGGCCGGAAGGACGACCCGTATCCCTTCATCGTAGAAGAAGTCGACCTTGAATCAGATGCCGGGTGACTGCCCTCTGTATCTTTATAGCCTCCAATCCAAATATCTCATACAAAATAGGGGTATGATCTGGAGACGACGCCAGGCTTGAACTACGGCACTGGACGACGATTACCTTTGAAGCCACCAGTCCCGACCGGTAAACCACGGGACTACTATAGCAAGACTCGATACGAATTAGGGTATGTTACACCCACGACGACCCCTGAGAGTTCAGATGAAGAATATGACTGGCATTCACATTCAACCGAGTCACCACTTCTGACTCGGATACCAGCATCGGAGACATATTCAGGCAAGTCCTGTCAGTCAATATGGCATTCGCCGACGCGTATAAAAAAGATGAAGACATTCCGGAAATCCTCGAGCTAGAGCCATGGGCCCAACAGTTGGATACATAATAGGAAAAGCGGTTCGAACTGAGGGAACCTCCTACCGTAGATGAGGTTATCCAGGTTGACCTCGGCAGCGAATCTTCTCCAAAACCAATCTTCGTCAGTAAAAGCTTAACAGACGAAGAGCGAGAATCACTGCTGGAACTTGTCAAAGAATACATTGATGTGTTCGCATGGAGCTATAAAGACATGTCGGGGTTAAATCTCGATATTGCTCTTCACAAGCTCAACATTCGGCCGGACGCAAAGCCAGTCAAGCAACAACAGCGACGCTTCCGCCCAGGCATCATGGATGCGATCGAAATCGAAGTCAACAAACTGATAGCCAGCGGCTTCATTCGTGAGGAACAACATCTGGATTGGGTCGCCAACATAGTACCCGTCCTCAAGAAGAATGGGAAGATTCGAATCTAGATCGACTTCCGCAATCTGAACGAAGCATACCCCAAAGATGAATTCTCCCTCCCTATCATGGACATCATGATTGACAATACCTGCGGCCTTGAACAAATGTCATTCATGGATGGCTTCTCGGGGTACAACCAAATCAAGATGTCTTCTGACGAAGAAAAGCACACATTATTCCGAACACTGATTGGCACGTATTGCTACACAGTCATGCCTTTCGGTTTAAAGAATGCTGGCACCATATATCAAAGAGCCATGAGTATCATCTTTCGGGACCACTTACGCAAGATGGTGGAGTGCTATGTTGATGACATCGCCATCAAGAGTCGCTGTAAGGGAGACCATCTGCAGGATCTGAGAACGGTATTCGACCTGATGCGAGCGTACAATTTGAAAATGAACCCTACGAAGTCCTTCCTAGGCGTATCCAGCAGGAAGTTCTTGGGTTTCATCATCACCACCCAGGGTATCCATGTAGACCTTGAGAAGACAAAGGCAATTATGGAGATGGGTCCCCCGAGAAATCTTCGCGAACTCTGATGCCTTTAAGGGAGGCTAGCGTACATCAGGAGGTTTATTTCTAACCTCTCCGGGCGATGTCGGCCGTTTACCTACCTCATGAAGAATGGCGTCTCGTTCGTATGGGACGAAGAATGTCAGCGGGCCTTCGACAGCATCAAGAATATTTGTCGAACCCTCCAGTCCTGGTGGCCCCGGTTGCTGGAAAAACATTCCTGCTCTACGTACGAGCAATGGAGCACTCCCTCGGAGCTCTGCTAGCACAAAACAACGATGCAGGCCATGAACAAGCCATATATTACCTCAGCCGAATGATGATTGGGCCAGAGCACCGATACACCGCTGTGGAAAAGGAATACCTTGCCCTAGTGTTCGCCATTCAGAAGACACGGCACTATGTCACCGGACAAATGATACATGTGATCTCACGAGTCAACCCTCTCAAGGTCCTCATGACTAAACCAGGGGCACTCAGCTCTCGCCTCGCTATATGGGCAATATTGCTATCCCCCTACCATATGATCTTCGTCCCACAAAAGACGGTCAAAGGTCAAGCCCTGACAGACTTTTTGGCAGCCCACCCGGGCTCGGAGTTATCCAGGATATATGAAGAGATCCAGATGAGGTTGCCGACTCGCATGCAACCTCTCACGATGATATATGGCAAATGTTCTTTGACGACACTTCGAAAACTGGACCTAAGGACAACATCGTCGTCGGAGTTGGGGTGGTGCTGGTTTCTCCTACCGGATTGGTGATCAACCGTGCTTACTCTCTCACAGAACCCTGCTCTAACAATGTGGCCGAGTACAACGCTCTAGTCATTGGCCTCCAACTTGCAAGGGAGGTGGGGGTAGAATACCTTAAAGCATACGGCGATTCTCAGTTAATCGTCAATCAGATCCGGGGCTCATACGAGGTCCACCACGAAGACATGATCCCCTATCACCAAATAGCAATCGACATCATCTCATCGTTCGAGGGGTTCTTCATCGAGCACGTCCCCAGACTCCAAAATATCGAAGTCGATGCCTTAGCAGGCCTGGCCGCTTCCCTAGCAGTGCCGAATCATACCCATCAATCGGTAGATGTGATAGGCCACGAGTTGGTCTGCCCCAAGAATAATGTTCAATTCGTGGCAAGTTATTCCGCTCAGGCGATTGATGATGTCCCAGACTGGAGACAACCATTCATCGACTTCGTCGTCTACGACATCCTGCCCGAGAACCCAAAGGCGGCCGCCTCTATTAGACGGCGTTCCCTCAGATTCTTCTACGATACAAAGAGGAAAATGCTGTATCAGCGATCCTACAATGGATTATTGCTTGGGTGTCTGTTGAACGCAGAAGCCAAAGAAGCCGTACGAGAAGCACATGACGGTGTCTGCGGGGCCCATCAGCCTGGCCCTAAATTACAAGATCGTCTCCGCCGAATGGGCTACTACTGGCCCACGATGGTGGCAGATGTGATAGACTATACGAAAAAATACAAAGCCTGCCAAGTCCACGCAGACTTCATTCACCACCCATCCGAATTTCTACATCCAACAGTGGCATCCTGGCCGTTCGAAGCCTGGAGGATGGACATCATCGGTCCGATTACTCCGTCTTCCTCCCGTGGACATCGCTTCATACTTGCGATCACGGATTACTTCTCTAAATAGACAGAAGCTGTTCCCCTTGCAGAAGTAAAGACTTCAAACGTGATTAACTTCCTCAAGCATCACGTCATCTATCGCTTTGGACTGTGTAACGCCCCAATCCCAAAATATGTAGGACCAAGTACGTAAACATGTCAGCTGTATTCATACGAAGTACGTAGGTCTCGTATGAATACATAAGCTGTAAAATGTAGTAATCCAAGACAACTATATCTCATCCACAATGAAAAGAATAATAATATAAATATCAACTCGAATATTTATGATACAATCGTTGGGCGGAGACAAAGTCCACTACCAACTATCACAAAGAAGAAATGCACAAGAAATCGAGCAATAAAAATGGCAAGACGAACCAAGCGCAAGCGTCTTCGAAGGAATGGAGAAGACCACGGCCTTGGCTAGGATACCTGCGGAAAACATGAACACATACCTGAGGAAAAACCAGGTCCTCAGAGGGACGTAACAAGATACATAAAAATAATACCATGATGAACTGTAAATGATACATGATAAAGAAAAGACCACATGCTCTAACACAATGGAACCTAACCATCTAGGTGTAATGCAAGTCGAAAACTATACTAGAACGTATAAGTGGGTAGGAATAAAGCATAACATCTACTAGAGGCTTTCGCATGAACTAGTATACGTCTCTGACCGTATCTGACGACGTGTGGTCAGGGCCGTGCAATGGGTATATCCCCTAGTTCATACTTTGCATCGCTAGCATACCTCCTGACCGTATCTGACGTCGTGGTCAGGGCCGTGCAATGGATATATCCTCTAGCGACACACCCATAACAGGAAAACCATGAACCCATAACCGGGCAATCTAGAAGGCTTTGGGCTAGCTCATACGTCCCAGTAGTTTTCCCCGCCCATGTATCACACAAGTTATATCCATGTCTTGGCGATCCATATCTCTATGCAAGTCGCTATCTAGACTCCGCTAATCCATAAATGAACCGACACACGAACCGCCCATATCGGTAGCAAGTCGAATACGTAGGTTCGTGTCGACCCAATGATCCTCACTCATGTGTCGTGTATGAGACGTATCAACAAGTCAAAGAAGTTATGAAGCATAACTTCAATACACCGGGAAAGTCTGCTACCACATATGGTCCACACACACACACACGCACACACACAAACATCGATATACATATCGATGGCACCCAAGTAATACTTGGACATACTCTTACTAATGTAAAAACACTAGCAACATATAAATATCATGAATCAAATGTAAGTACAAGATGGCAAGGTATCTTGCCTGATGTCCGAGTAAGGTAAGATGATGTCCTGGCGACGAATCAACAGCAGCACACAAGAGGAAGGTATAGGTACAACTTCGGATGCTGAAAATAGTCTATTATCTAATTATAAATAATACTGCACCTATTACATTTATTTAATAAATTCTAAAGTTAGGATATGGCATAGGTTTTTGTATTAGCTCTCCGAAAAACTAAACGGATCACATTTTCGTTTCCGAAATATTCCGAAATCACAAAAACACTGAAACCCGTTTATTTTTGGGACACTACATACTCAAACAATTTTGTAGAAATCTACAGAATGAATTTTGTCTATTAAAATATGTTTTTGGAAAGCTTACCTCGATACGCTTTTTTTTAAAAAAACTGGAGGCAAAACGGAGTTCGGAGCTAGGAGATATCGTCGTTGCAAGTTGCTCTTGCTACTAAAAAGCGGGGCTGAATTCTAATGACGAATTTTAGAGTTTCTATTGGACTAAAAATAATTTCGAATTATGGCTGATAGAAAGGAGATGTATTGGGTTTATATAGTTATTTATTTCAGATTTATCTCCTAAATTAGATAGGATTTGATTTAAATAAATTGGAGTTTGCTTTGTTATGATAGGATATAGATAGAGATATTTTCCTAGTAGAAGTAGGATTAGTATTTATTTAAAACCACATTTAATTCCGAGTCATCTTCTCCAAATGGACAGAAGCTGTTCCCCTCGCAGAACTAAAGACTTCAAACGTGATTAACTTTCTCAAGCATCACGTCATCTATCGCTTTGGACTGCCTCGGAGGATCATCCACGATAATGGTCCGCAGTTTGCAAGTCACGCTTTTTATCGATTCTGCGACAAACATCGCATCCAGAATATTGCTTCGACACCATACAACCTAGCAGCGAATGGGTTGGCAGAGTTATTCAACAAAACAATCATCAAACTCCTCAAGAAGTTTGTCTCTTCTAACAAACGTGACTGGAACAAGAAGCTCGGTGAATGTTTATGGGCATACCGCACTATAGTCCGAACAGCTATCGGGAACACACCATTCTCCATGGTATACGGGAGTGAGGCAGTTCTCCCATTAGAGACTCAAATACCCTCACTCCGCGTCGCCGTCATCTATCAATTGACGACGGATGACAACTACCGACGCCGACTACAAGAGTTGGAAGACTTAGATGAAAAGTGCCTCCTGGCTCAGCAAAGGATCGAACTATACCAAGCACGCATCTCTGGAGCCTTCAACAAGAAGTTCAAAATCAGAACATTCCAAGTGGGCGATCTTGTTCTGGCAGTCCGGAGGCCGATGGTCATGACTCACAAGACCGCCGACAAGTTTCAGCCAAAATGGGAAGGTCCATTTATCATCGAGGCCGTATTCTCCAACGGTGCTTACCCCCTCGCCAAACAAAACGAAGACTTGCTCATGTTGCCCGTCAATGGCAAGTTCCTGAAGAAATACTATGTCTAGACGACAATTTTCCTGATTTTTGAGTCACGTACCCGCTGGTACCGCTGAACTCACCCTCATAATTCTCCAGATTTTCGAGTCACGTACCCGCTGGTACTGCTGAACTCACCCTCATAATTCTCCAAATTTTCGAGTCACGTGCCCGCTGGTACCACTGAACTCGCCCTCACAATTTTCCAGATTTTTGAGTCACGTACCCGTTGGTATCGCTGAACTCACACTCACTATTCTCCATATTCCCGAGTCATGTACCCTCTGGTGCCACTGAACTCACATCCATAATATTCTAGATTATCGAGTCATGTACCCGCTGGTGCCGCTGAACTCATTTTTACAACATTCTGAGTCATGTACCCGCTGGTGCCACTGAACTCACACCTCTAAATTCCAAAATTATCGAGTCATGTACCCGCTGGTGGCTCTGAACTCACATTCCGGTCATTCTTTCAGATAGTAAGTCATGTATGATCATACCTCTGAACTTTCTTCCAGGAAGAGATCCTCCCTCATGATCCACTACCCGCACTCCCAGCGCACAAAAAGGGTAATGGATCCACAAATTTCCAAAACGGCCATGTCCTCATTACCTCTGAGTCGTTTTACTTCCGCCCAAAACAAATCACCCCCTACATAGAACTTCGATGTCCTCATTACCTCTGAGTCGTTCTATGTACCCCCCTCTTCATTGAGCCCACTCCTGCCATGTCATCATTACCTCTGAGTAGGAAGGCTCCGTAGAAGAAACCTTCATACTTGCCATGTCCTCATTACCTCTGAGTAAGTATGTCGGTTCCCTTTCAACCTACTATCTGTACCCACAACCGGAGTACGACAAGGATAATAGGTCCACAAATGTCCTCAGTTGACCACAAATGTCCTCTGTTGACCACAAATATCCTCCGTGAAGTCACTCCTGCCACGTCCTCATTACCTCTGAGCAGGAAGATTCTACGATAAAACCCTCATGCTTGCCATGTCCTCATAACCTCTGAGCAAATATGTTGGTTCTATGTCACCCTACTATCCCTATCCTAAACCAGGGTACGCCAAGGATAATAGGCCCACAAATATCCTCTGCTAAGTTTCTTAGCACACGCCCACCATCTCATCATGTCCCAGGAGCCCAACTGCTCTACGGCATTCTTTTTTCCGATACCGAGAGCACCTATGACCACTTTGCCATGGCTGTTCCAGGTACCCTAACCAAACTTGTTATCCGTACCTAAAACCAAGGTATGTCATGGGCAACAGATCCACAAATAAGTTCCCTAGACGGGAAAAACATCACTACAATATCACAGGTACAATAAGCAATACGAATGAAGGGTAGAATGGAAAGTACTCTTTATTTGAAGGAAGAAAAAAGCATTACATTTTCGGGACCGAGTCCCTCTCAAAAAGAAAACATGAACAAAGAAGAAGAAAGGCCGACTATAGCTCAGCATTACACAATTCCAGGAGCCAGTTTTTCACCAATGCAGTCCCCCGCTCAAGCCTCCGTTTAGCTCGACGCTCGGCCTCTTGGGACAATTGCTCTGCGTCATTTAAATAAATATATGCCTGCCAGTCGTTTTCTATCTTCTTCAGGAAAAGTTCTAGATTGGCTGACCCTACTAAACTTGTCAGCCTCCTGAATGGCAATCTCTTTTTCAGCACGAGCAGCTTCGAGCTCGGACTCCAGAAAGGCCTGCTTTCTTTGGAGCTCTAGGATCTGTTCCCGGGTGTCGGTTACCCCGCGGAAGGCATCCGCTTCCCGAGTCGTATAGTCTTCAGTTCGACGGCTCCATTGATCGTACGACCAAGTCAGATCCCGACGGTCCTTCAATATGGCAGGCTTGAGCGACTCTTGGGCAATCATCACCTTTTCCACCGCGATAACAAGGAAATTACACTCTTGGTTTATCGCTGCAGGTAAATCAGCTTGCTGCAGCCTGCGAAATTGGGCCACAAGACGATCAGCCTCTAACAATTTAGGATCCAGAAGCGCAGCCAGTTCCCCTCCACCAGGAAGTATTCTAAGGATATTGATCTGGCCACCGGTACATTGACGGGCCAGAGTAAAGGGAGTCCTACTTTGCACAGCTGCCTCGATCCCCCTCTTCAGGTGGCGGTGGAAACTGTTAACCACATCCCAGGACACTTCATCCAAACCTCTGTAGAGGACGGCGTCAAAGGGAGGGTGGCAGACAGTACCGAAGGAGTAGCCTCAGAAGTTGCCGCCCCCCGCCACCAAGGAAGCAAATCCCGTACAGAAAGATGCTTGAATGGCGGCTAGCTCCTCTTCTGCCGCCCGAAGAGCCTGGATGCTCGGCAGGGTAGAAAGGTTAACCCCCGAAACTATGTTCGCAGAAGAGGGCGCAGAAAGCATCGTCCTTGTCCCAGCTGTACTGATACCTGGGCTCCCGAACTCAACCCAGATGGAGGCCCCTTAATGCAAGGAGGTTCCGTCAGATCCCCTCCGGTAGGGTCCGTCCCAGCAATATCCGTCACCACCAATAAAGGGTTGGGACCTGAACATCCAAAGCAACCATTAATCAATATAATCCGACGGATAGGATGACGGAGTAAAATAGGCTTATTCACAGGTTAAGGTTTGACTCGTATTACCAGGGGAAGAGCATGGAGGCTGCGGTTCGTTCACAGCCGGCGTAGTATCCTCACCCGCAGCTTCTGATCCGAATTTAATTGGTTTCTCTGTCACAACCATCCCTGAAAAGGAGCCAGCCAGGACAATGTCATCCTGTTGGAGTTCAGATGTCTCAGGGATGGGAACAGTAAAACCCCCATCCCCCTGAGTTGAGGTCCCAGCAAGGTGAGACTCCTCGACCGCCTCCGGAAGAACCCCAGCAGCAATGATAGCAGTGCACACATCACTTACAAAATAGGACAGGACCGGATCAACCTCGGCAACCGGGTCCTGAGAAGCGAACTCATCTGACGCCTATAAAGAGCGAAAGGAAAAAACGATTAGGCCATAACATAAAAGAAGAAAGGAGGTAGTCGAAACTCAAATCACCTCAGAAACGTCAATATCATCAATAAACAGCCTGCGACGTCTTACCGCAACGTGCTTTGTGGAGTAGGTTCGGCCGTCAGCAGCAGTCACGCACCTGCTTCGTTTACGCGAAGGGCCAGGCACTGCAGATGGTTGATCCTCTACCACCTCGTCAGACCAAGTAGGCGGCTGACTCGACACCCTTTCATCTGGCATAATATGGGGCTGATTCCCAACTTCCTCGTCTGAAGAATGCGACGAGTCATCGGCGTCATGTTCATCATCCTCCTCATCCGCCATAGTGGACTCTGAGTCCGGCACAAGAACCCTGTTCGCCCCCCTCTTCCTCTTCTTGGATCCCTCTGGCTTCTCAGCCAAACCAGTGCCAGCAATGAAGCTAGTATTTATATCAAAATCGACAGGAGGTTTGCTCGCTGCGACATGATAAAGGGCCGCTATATACAAAATATCTCCTGTCGTCTTGGCATCGAGGACCGAGAAGCTGGCCCGGGTATGGATCGTATTGTAATAATGCCAGGCCCAGACGCCATCGAGTACACTGCCCTCAAAGCTCAAGCAAGCGCTAGGACAATCCAGAAACAATTGACTATACCCGAATTGACGGAAAAATCTACTGGGCAGATAAGGCTCCAGGTATACGTTATTTCGGTAACGATATACCAGGTGCGCAGGGCGGATGTTGTGCAGCCAAAGAAGCATCTTCTCAGATAAAAGTTATGGAGGATCAACGCCGTCAATATATACTCCCCTCACTTCTCTGAAGGTAAACTGAGGAAGAGAGAAAAAGAACTCGGCCCGTCAACTCTCGCCAACGCCCTCCGGCAGGCTGGCATGGTATCGGGCTCCCAAGGCTGATGACGGTATCGAAAAAGGAAGGCATCGTCAGTAGTAACATATTCTTCAGTTCCTGGTCTCATCAACGACCGGTAGTGCATTAATAACCACCCTATGAGGTAGTGGTATGGTAGTTCTATCTGTTCAAATTCTAGTGCCGTCTCACGTGCAATGACTTTGGATGAAAAGGTGCGGAGGCCGTGATGTATGCTACACACCATAGCCGGAAGGAGTGCCAGTCTTACTTTGAAGACTAGCTTTACAACAGGGAGAATGAAATGGCGACTGATCCTTTCCATAGAACCTACTCCGCCCGAGACTACACAATTGCGTAGCCACACCATCAAGAACCCGGCTAAGATCGCTTTATCGGACATTTCCCGGGTACCATAGTGGAAGTAACTGAAGGAATCAATACGGCTCCCAAACCTGTCACGGGTAGACCTCGACCTTTTGACCTTCAACATCATATCCTTCACCTCCTCCGGGGTTTGAGGATCTCGAGACAAAACTCGACCGGAGGGACGTAACTTGAAAAGATACGCAACCCAGGTCGTGGTGTGAGGGGCACTCCCTTCTGAGCTATTTTCTTTCTTGATAGCAATCTGGTGGCAGATGCTATGATGGCACAACAGTTCTCGGTACACGGCGACAAAACCAGGAAATTGTCGATCCAGGTCATCGAGTTCCTCGTTCGTCGGGGTATATACTTCAAAGGCTTCGCCTCCCCATGGCAGCTTAGAAACAGCATACATCTCATGGAGAGCAAGTCCCAACTCTCCCTCGGGCGCAAAGAAAGTCCCCGTACGTCGGTTATACAGCTCCAAAAGGGCCATGAACAAAGGCTTGTTAATCGGCAACCCGTAACAGGTGTCCCGAACGGTGTAGTAAAGGTCAATTTCCCGAAGAGATTCCCCATATTTTCTCAGGATCCATGAGGTAAGATTGGCCCATGTAGGAATGGGGTTGATCCAATTCAGCAGCGACAACCTGCCCACAGGATAAGATCCCTTGCGAGCGAGCTGATTCAGGAAAGTATCAGCTCGAGTGAAAGTAAAGTTAGGACCATTCACGTTTACAAAAGTGTCAGGGAGTAGCCCCATCACACTCCAACTAACTGAATCCTTGCCCGCACATGCTGAACCAGTACGCTTGTTGTAGTGGATGTTGTCCACAAATATTCCTGGTCGGGTGGGAGTCAGGGAGCCCACCATTATCCTGCCTAGCGGTACCATGTTAAACCACGAGAGGGGATAATGCCGCTCCATCTCGGGGATATAGATCTCCACTCCGTCTACAGAAAAATCCAGTTCTCTGAAACATCCAGCAATCGGAGTTCTTTATGGAAAAGGCATCCCCAAAAAGAAAAGCCGGTTTCAGATATTCTCCGTCCAGCTTTCTCGAATTTATCATAGAACATAGAAAGTGGAAAGGTTGGTTGTTAATGACATCCATCCTCTCCCTAGGTTCATTAGTGGGAAGCTGGTCTACTATCTGTCAAATTAAGCCGTCGAGCCGCACGCCCACAGCAAACTGAGCTGAACCCATAAGAAGCTCTCCTGCTGGGTTGGTTGGGAGGCTCACTGAAAAAAGGACAACACGAAATAGGATTAGAAGATGGTTACTTAACTCAAGTCCCTACGAGCCTATGCGGCTCGGATCAAATGAAGCCCTATGCGGCTCAATTGCAATTGGGTTCCAAGTGGCACGGCCCCAAGGGAGCTTATGTGGTTCAGCCAACACAGCCTCATACGGCCTAAATTAATTGAGAGTTCCATATGACATTGGTTCGATAGCTTATGCGGATCAATCGAACATATGCGGTTCTAAGCAGAAGAGCTTTTGTGGCACTGAAGCACTATACGGATCAGTCTGTTAGAAGCGTATGCGGATCAATCGAACATATGCGGTTAGAAGCTTATACGGCTCCATTCAAGGGACTTCATGCGGCTCAAAACTTTCTCATGCGGCTCAAACATAGGGTATCTCCTATGCGGCTCGGATATGAGAGGGTCATGCAGCCCATACAGTATATGCGGCTCTTTTATAGCCGAACTTAGGTGAAGGCTTGTGCATGAATATGCAACAGAGCCATGGATTCTTAGGATTCAAAGTATCCAAATACAACCCTTACCATTAAGGGCAACGGACATCAGGGTGTACTTCGGGAACGACAGTTGACGAGGAAGCCGCCTTCTTGCCCTTTACAGCAGTGGAGGTGACCTTAGAGGATTTGAGGGCCATGACCGACGATCGGAGAAGGGAAATGAGGAAAAAAAAGGCAAGACAGCAATAGTTGAACGAAGGAGAAAGTAAAGAAATCCCCCGACCGTACTCATCCATATTTATAAAAAAAGTGAAGCGTTTCGATCCCCGTGCATACACGAAGACCGACTCTTCGGTTATCAAGGTGAGCCGCCGAAAATGAAGGCCAAGCTCCTCGGATCCCGTACCGTAAAGTGGCCTTTAAAGCTGAGAGCAAATCAAACAACATTTAATACAAAAGATTGCCATACGTGGCAATGATGACGTGGCCAAACATCCCCTGCGGCTAAGCCATCTATGCGGCTTAAACATCCATGCGGTCAGGACTTCATATGCGGCCAGAAGAATACAACCATGCTTCTTATTCAAAGTATTTCAGTTTTGTAAGGGGGCTTGTAGAAGCATGGAAAATACTAAAGAAAGATTCATGCGGCCAGAAAACTCCATGCGGCCAGAAAACTCCATACGGCTCAGGAAGCCCATGCGGCTCACAGATTCATGCGGCACGAGGGACTATGCGGCTCAAGACGTCCTATGCGGCTCAGAACAGGAGACACGTGGCTTGTAAAATAGTTCTCCCCTCCTGCATTAATTACTTTGACGGCTGACAACTCTGAAAAAGTGGTAGCCCTGACACAAAAGAGGTAATTATGACTCTGTCATAATGACAGACCCCTAGGGAAGTGAAGGAGATCTCTGACACAATCTTTCGAGATCCAAAAAATGCCACGTAGCCCTGACACATGGACGGTCATATGCGACTCGAGTGAAGACTCTCCATGCGGTTCAGGATGAAGCTGTCTTATGCGGCTCAGGCAGAAACAGTCTCATACGGCTCAAGTAGAGGCCCCCCATGCGGCTCGTAAGGATCATTTCTAAGCGGCTCATTACCCATTATGTGGCTCAAATTATCAATATAGTTCGAAGGTTCGGGGGGCCACTCCCCAAGCAGACCCGACACGTGGCCAGTCTTATGCGGCTCCATCCTTATGCGGCTCAATCCTCCTCAGTGACTTTCAGGACACGTGTCATAAAGCCAATCAATTTCCCAGATTTACTGCGATCAAAGATTGGGTCAAATCCCAATAATCTGGGACACGTGGTAGGAGAATGAATTAAATTTATTCATTCAGATTCGCAGACATCATTAAATCATCACCGCGGAGATTTATTCCAATCAGCATTAATTACTGATAGGATTTGGTACAATCTATACTAAATGGCCCAGATTTATCAAGCTCAAGATTAATGGCCCAGATTGATTGATCGAAAGGCCGCCGCCACTTTGAGGGGTAATCATTGTGAACCCTAATGAGGTCCCTTTATTCTTATAAATAGCAGGGTGCCATTCCCTTGCAGGATATACATACGTACACATAGAGAGAGACAGACACACAGAGATATACGCACGAGAACACTTAGAAAGAAGAGCAGAGAGAGGGCAAAGAGAGCATTTCTTCCAATACCAAGCAATCTTCTGGTGCCAAGGCTGCATACCGATCGTCCAAGGAGTAAGGCAGAGCTGCCGTCGCTTTTTCGAGCCTCTATCGTCACCCTCCAGAATCTAAAATAAACAATTATACTTAGACTGTTGTACCTAGGCTTTCGTCCCTAGGCTTTCTTTTACAAGCGAGTTTGTAACGTGAAGTAAAAGTTCAGTCCTCCGATAATTGTTCTGCTCTTTTATTTCATGGCAAACAGCGGGCTCGCCGTTGGACTGGGCCAGCGCTCCCGTCGGAGAGCATTTCTTCAAACGCCTGTTGGTCGAACTAGGCGACCAGTATTTGTTGAGTGGAGCCAAGTTTGGCTGTATTCGATTGTGTCACCAACTCCTCAGCCGTGGAGAAGTTAGTCCCCAGCAGAGTCGCCATCATGTTTGCCACTGATTGTAAAAGTACAGAACAATTTTATAGGAGGACTGAACTTAGACTCATAATACAAACTCGCTCGTACAAAGAAAGCCTAGGAATGAAAACCTAGGTACAGCAATCTAAGTACGATTGTTTATTTTTGATTCTGGGGATGATATCACGCCCCAAAACCAGAATACTGGAGAGCGGGGGAATGACTCAGCCGGCTACGTATTACGGGTAGATGAATACCGTATAATACGATCAATGTTGTCTAAAAGACGAGGGGGTGCATACTACTTGAAAGTCTTACTATGGTCACTTCACATCTATTGTCTCAATCACTCAAGCAAAAAACAGTAATAGAGAACATGTGTGATAAAGTAGTAAGGCGTCCTAAACGCTCAGTCAAAATATTCTTAATATCTGGCTTTACAAAATATAGCCATGATGTAGCAAGATATACACAATTATTATCAACTACAGTCTGACTTAATTATAATTATGTAAAAGTAAGTACAAGACAATCCGACTAACATGTCGGTGCCAAACATCAAGGTGTAAAGTAAATAACAAAACGAGCGGGGAAGTAAGGAACCCAATCGAGTCCTCCTGCGATCATCCCTCTAGTATTGACCATCATGGAGATGGAAGTAAGCTGAGTCCTCGGGGGCCGGCTCTAAATCTGGCCATACAAAACCAGAGAGATTAGACCTCTAATAGCAAGTACCGCAAGGAAGCACGATATGAGGAATTAAACCAGTAATAAGAAAATATGATAAGTAGATCTCTGCTTGCCACTGGGATTCGCATAACATCACGACACTTCGAACCAACCTCCCAACCAAAAAAGGACAGAAGTTGTGAGCACCCTGAATTTCGGGCTATTTTTTTTATTTTATTTTCTGATTGATTGGTTTGATAAATAATTTATTCTGTATTTTTCTTTAAGTGTACTTTTCCGTGCCATTGATATTTGGAGTATCAGGGATGTTCAACTCTGGAAATTTTCTTCACGAGTTTTGGGGTGGACACGATTACCTTTATGACGGTATATGGTGTCCCATCCAAACTTGTTCCCTTGTACTCTTTCTGCTTCGCTGAACTTCGGGTCGGTTTAGACCATTTGATTGATATTTATTTTCCCACTCTTTTTTTTGATCATTTTCAGCGCGTTACCATGACTTTTAAATTGGGAGCGCCAGACCAGTCATTTCCTTGAAACCAACTCCTCATTGATGATCTACTCGAGACGCTCGTCACCCCTGACCTTCGTTTCCCACTCAGACATGTCATTTTGTGCTCTATTTGATTCGCACAATTTTTTCGACGCGTGACCCGATTTTATTTCACTCCATGGCGTCACTTTCATCTTCCAACTTGATTTGTGGGTCCCCTATCGACCAAAACCTGTCCGCCCCAATTATGGACATGGCCCACATTGAGCCTACTATCCGTCCGCAACTTGTGTCCTATTTATTGGAATCTCCATGTGCTACTTATTTGCCCATGATCATCAACACCTAATTTTAATTCTATTTTTGCACAATGTCCAATTTTGACCCAATCCGGCTCCACCGAGTCCAGTCCAGCTCCATGTTGCCCTCCATCGGGACACCCTCATATTTATTGCCCAAAAATATCAATTTCTTATTTTATCTATTTCTAATATTTTATGGAAAATTTTCCATTAATTTATTTTCCTTGGAATAACCTATTCTCTATTTATTCTAGCCCTTGATTTCCCTATACTAAATCCTCACCATTAAACCCACACAAACAATCACACAGCAGCCTCCCCTCTCATTAGCCGGCCCTAAAATATTTGGAAAAGCAACTTTTTCTCTCTCTCTTATCCTCTCATTTATTACTTATCCCTATCTCTCACTCTCTCTCTCCTTCCCTACACTTTTCCCACACACAGCAAAACCATACAATGGCCTACACCACCCTCACACCAACCCGACCCTCCTCCTCCATGCAACAGCAGCCGACGGCCACCTCCATGCCATGGCCGGCGACCCGACCATTCTCCTCCTCATCTCCTCCTCCTTCACCTCATCATCGACGTCAACCTCCACTTTTCCGACCACCTTGCACCACCACCAGCCCTGGCCGTGCGCCGCTGGTCGACGGCCACCCCGCATCACCGTGGGCCCGCCGTCGCCGGCCATGCAGCGCCATGCACGGCCAGCAGCAGCGGCAGCGCTGCCCCATGAACGTAGCAGCTGCGACAGCCCCCAGGCGCACGACCCACGCACGAGCGAGCGTCGCCGCCGCCGCCGTCGTCCACCGTAGCTCCGGCAACCCCTCCAGTGGGCGCGGGAACTCCGGCGAGAAGTCACTGACGGCCACCGTCCTCCGGGACGCACCGTCGAGGCGATTCGTGCATTTTGAACGACATCCCGTCGTGACGCGCGCGAAATGAAGTTCGTTTTGGCGCCCCGTCGCAGCAACTTCGCGCGCGTTTTCCCGGAGATCCGACGGTTGGATCGACGATTTCTTCGCTCCGTCACAATCTCGGTATATTCACTTTCGCTCATGTCAATTTTCGTCCGTTAATTTATCGTTTGATACATCAAAACCGGCCACCAAGTTGACCGTTTAAATTGTATTAAATCTGGACAGTTTCGTGGGGCCAACTTCGCCAGCTTGTATCTCCTCCACCGCAGCTCCGTTTGGCGTGCTACCTGTTCCGGTGCGAAGATGGTATAACCTTCTTACTACCCCTTCAGTTTCGTTTCATTGTGAGCATGTTTGATTGGTTGAATTCGACGCCAAAGTTGGTCGTCCGAATTCGTAATTTCTAACTTGTAAAATTCTATTTATGAACACGGGACTCCAGATTTCATTTCTGACACCACCATTAGACTTATGGTGTCGTTCTGGCATGTTTTCATATAAAATTTGTTAGATTTGGCGAACGTGGGCCCGGACACGTATTTCGGTGCAAAGCGGGTCCCACATTCTGGGTCAACGGGACTTTTTGACGCCGGCTCATCGGAATCCAATTCCGGAGATACCGTTGAGTTTGTATCATCATTTTGGACTCGTTGACATATAGATTGCTGAGTTTTGAGAACTTTGGCTCCGGCACGTATTTCCGTGCAAACCGGAATTCCAGTTCTGGTCAACGGGCCAAATTGAGATCGGGTCAACGGAATCCAATTCTGGAGATACCGTTGGGTTCGTATCGACATTCTGGTTGCATGGACATATATTTTACTATATTTTATAGACTTGTTTTCTTGCACATTTTTCGGTACAAAACGGCTCCGACACGGACACCGTTTTGACCCGAAATTACCTTTTTGCCCTTGTGTCCAAATTGGACCGTTGGGTAGGCTATCCTAGCTAATTTGACCATTTTGGACACGTTGGCGATGTTCATTTCATCGTCCGGCAATGTTTGTTGATAATTTCTCTGAACTTAACCTTTTTATAATTAATTAATAATTAATTCACATAATGTTCGTATTTCGGGATTAGTACAACGAAACTGAGATCAGTCAATTCCAGTGATCTCACATCGCTGAAATCGACAAGTTGGATACGTGGATCACTATAATAAGATTATCAACCTTACCGATAATCTTCTTATCTCGGTTTGCGTGCCGTAAGTTTCGACGTACAAATAACGAAGTACACTTTATATTAGACTAGAATTGATCCTGTTTGACCAGAGTTGACCAGTTGACCCAAAGTCAACTATAAGTCAACACTTGACCTAGTTTGACTAGATTATTGACCGGAGTCGACCTAGAGTTGTTTTGACTTAGAAGAACCTAGAATAATATAGATTGTCTGTAGGGATTTATTTATGTTCAACTTGAACACCTTGTAACCTGTGTTACTTTAAATATGACTCTATGGCTTCAGTGGGACCTCCTATACTTATCAGCTGTTCAGGTTATCGAGGCGAGTACATTCTCTGTTCATTTTATATCCTGCTTAGAATTATTTGCTGCAGTAGATTACTTTACTTGTACTGTCACGTTGGTCACACGGATTGGTACTATATGGATCCCTTCTTGAGATGTTATCCTTAAGGAGCATCAGGTACTCTATGTTTGTGTGTTTCACTTGCATGGCGTATCACTATGCTTCGTTGATTCTTCGATCACTTGTGACATATACTCTTATGATCACAGAGTCATCCTGGAATCCTTATCCTATTTATGGGTCTACTATGTATCACCTTCGGGGTCTATCACCTTCGGGGTCTATCACCTTCGGGGTCTGAACATAGTATCATAACATAACCTGGCTGGATCCTTGTGTATTGATTGGGGGTACGGAAGAGTAGAATTTGGACATGTGAATAATACACCAGTAGTGTAGCATCAGAATCATTCCATAGTGTAGCATCAGAATCATCCCAGGTCATTTACATGTTCATATTGTACTCTGACTCACTAGTCACATGCTAGTTCTCTATGTATAGTAGATATTTCTATTACAGCTCTTCATGTTTACATACTGCTTTTCTTCAGTACCTGTTTCTTACTTTACTGCATGTTATATGCTTTCTAACCTGCTATGATCTGTTGAGATGTACTGTGCTCGCTCCAGTCCTGACTGGACCTGTTGATAAATTTTACAGATAGCCTGGAGGTGCCTGCTAGCCTAGAGGAGACACATTAGAGGTTGTTTAGGTAGTTATTTCATTTTGTCTGAAGCTGTATTTACTTTGTGGATTACTGTATCTTTACTTGAGTTTTGAGATGTACTTCTGGGTTCATGTATCTTAGACACTTAGACTTCTATCTCCTGTATTTATTTTGGATTTCATGTTTTATCTATCCTTATCATGCTCTACCTTAGATGTGATTGAGTCTGTATCTGCTATGTCACCCCCATTCGGGGAGTATAAACTGTTTAGTCTTATACTGTTAGATGCATTGAGACCTAGGACAGCGTTTCTACCGTCGACACTGCGGCGTAGGCTGAGCGTTGTTACGTTCTCGTGCCCTAACTCTAGGGTGCGGGTCGTGACACATTTTTAGTGGTGGCCCATACAGGTCGAGACTAAAGTATAGTGGTATTCGAACTAGAGTACCACTACAGCCTGCAGTAGGATTAGAATATATTTTGAAGGTACTCAATCACAGATAGGAACCCTTGAGAGATTTCCGGGACGACCTTGGAGAATCTTATTTAACTTCGATTTGAAAACTCTCTTTTTTTCCTTGATTTAATTTATTTTACTTTTGTTGTTAAATTTGATTTTTACGGATTATTGTTGAATTTGAGGTTGTATTTATTTTGATGGAAGATTTTCGAATTTTGAATTTTGATGATAGTTGTTGTATTCGAGTTTGTATTTTGATGGATTGTGTTCACTTTTGAATTTTGATGTTCGTTAATAAATTTTGATTTGATTTTTGAGTATTCGTTGTTGATTTAATTTGATTTTTGGCAAGATAAAATTATATGGGCTAGGTCATCTATGTTATGGAATCTAGTCTTCTATAGTCACATTAGCCAGCATGGTGAGGACATATAGTCTGACTCTGGATGTATTTCTCGGGTGTGGGAATTTAAGGTTTTCGCAGCCAAGCATGCGGCACCGCAAAAATGTTAAATACCATGATTCTAGAGATATGTGCATAAGTCAAGGGCTCTGTGATTATCGTAGCCTTGCTTACTAGTATGACGAGGATTTAGAGTACCATGATTTTGGATAGACGCATATGATTATCAGATTGTGCTTAAAATATTTTGAACATGTTTTCTCTACTTTTTCTCAGTCATTCAAAAAAAAAAGAATTATTGTTTGTTGTTTTGCCTAGTTTCTTGTCATTTAACTTAAGAGTATGTTTAGTTGTTTTCATAAGCCTTTGTGTAACTTCTTGCTATGAGTTTTTCTAAATACAATGAATCGATGATTTTGCTAGATTTTATCGTGAATTTGATATTTAAGTCTGGATTTCAAAACGGTTCCTTCTTTAAACTGATAAGCAGAACAGATTTTCTCGTTATTTCTTTCTTGCTATTATTCTTGTATTAAATAATAATGATAATAAAACTGTCTTGATTTTGTCAATCGCCTGCTTGCAATCTTGGTAGAGATCTAAATGTTAGTCTTAACGAATTTTTTTTTTGGGACATGAGAATATATGAGTATATTTATATAACAGACACTTTGCCTAACACGTATGCATGCTACACTTGATTTTTCCACATATCTAAATACATATTGATATGTTGTTGATGTCCAAATTTTCATAACCAATATTCTGGTTCTCTGCTTTTCTATGTTTAAATTCGTAATTTAAATATAAATGTAATGTTATTAGTTTTGTCTACATAACTGCACATGTATGTTATACGTAGGGTTTCAATTCAAAAAAATTTGGTTAAATTTGTGTTTAAATTTGTCAAATTTAAGACTGTGTACATATTAACCTTTAATGCTGAATTTCCAAATGTTAGTTCAAATCGCTGTTTTATTTTCTTAAATATAAAATTGAGCTACCTTGTGAGAAGTAGGATATAAATTTAAGCTTCATATTCTTACATGCTAGTTTGTGATAAACATTGAGTTGGGTTTTAATGTTCAAGTTCTCCAAAATTCTGAAAACTAGTTACATGTTAACATTTTTACCTTGATTTCCATGTTTAGTTAAATTTCAGATTTAACATGTAATATCGAACTGTATGCGTAGATAATGTATTGGTAATATGTTAGGGTTTCATTTCTATCATGCTAGGATGTATTGGGAGCATTAAAATTAGTTGTGATGTTTTGAACTCCTAAATTTTGAAATTGCATTATGTTAATGTTACAATGGTTAAATGTTAGCTTATTTTCAGATAATTTTTTATGTAAATGCTGAACTAAAATATACTAAGCTATAACCCTGTACAAGGACACACACACACACACACACACACTAACATAGTATATACTGTCATTTAACCTAATCTTCCTCTCTATGTTATGATCATGTATCTATATAGATATATATAGTTTTTATACATCCATGTTATAATTTGTATAGATACATAACTAAATCTCTACCTCTTTATAGATGTATATGGTTACCCATGCATGTTATGATTAAATAGGTAGTATATTGTAGATTGTTAAACCATATGCCATGATTAATGTAACTGGATAGCTATTGTTTGAAATCCAAATCCTCGTATACACTTTTATGTATACTCACGTACACACACGCCTACTATCTAACCGTATGAACATGTCCCCATACACATGATGCTAGTTTTCCCTCTCTAACGCTCTCTCTGTATATATATTGTGATTAGATTTTAAGGCAAGTGACTTTCAATTCTTCAACTTGTGATTTTGATTTTCTTGGGATAGTATTTTTTTCAGATGATTGGTAGTTACCTTCCTTTATTTTTTACGAGTACCAGTTTTCATATAGGATGGTAGACCGTCTTACAGTTTTGATGCTTTGTTATTTCTGTATCTTTTCTCGTTTAGAACCCTGGATTGCTTATGTGTTTTGATACCCTATGACCGATCCAGTTAGCATGACTAGTATACCTAGATGAGACTTTTACTACCACCGTATGCCAGGACCCTGTATGCCGTTCTTTTATTTGATGGTATGACTTGTTTAAGTTCTGGACTTTGATTATGGGGGTTTGACCTAGAGGGAGTAGGGATATTTTAATTTCGAGGACGAAATTTTTATAAGGTGGGTAGGATGTGAGCACCCTGAATTTTGGGCTGTTTTTTTATTTTATTTTCTGATTGATTGGTTTGATAAATAATTTATTCTGTATTTTTCCTTAAGTGTACTTTCCCGTGCCATTGATATTTGGAGTATCAGGGATGTTCAACTCTGGAAATCTTCTTCACGAGTTTTGGGGTGGACACGATTACCTTCATGACGGTATATGGTGTCCTATCCAAACTTGTTCCCTTGTACTCTTTCTGCTTCACTGAACTTCGGGTCGGTTTAGACCATTTGATTGATATTTATTTTTCCACTCTTTCTTTGATCATTTTCAGCGCGTTACCATGACTTTTAAATTGGGAGCGACAGACCAGTCATTTTCTTGAAACCAACCCCTCATTGATGATCTACTCGAGACGCTCGTCACCCATGACCTTCGTTTCCCACTCAGACACGTCATTTTGTGCTCCATTTGATTCGCGCAATTTTCCCGATGCGTGACCCGATTTTATTTCACTCTACGGCGTCACATTCATCTTCCAACTTGATTTGTGGTCCCCTGTCGACCAAAACCTGTCCGCCCCAATTATGGACATGGCCCACATTGAGCCTACTATCCGTCCGCCACTTGTGTCCCATTTATTAGAATCTCCATGTGCTACTTATTTGCCCATGATCATCAATACCTAATTTTAATTCTATTTTTGCACAATGTCCAGTTTTGACCCAATCCGGCTCCACCGAGTCCAGTCCAGCTCCATGTTGCCCTCCATCGGGACACCCTCATATTTATTGCCCAAAATATTAATTTCTCATTTTACCTATTTCTAATATTTAATGGGAAATTTTCCATTAATTTATTTTCCTTGGAATGACCTATTCTCTATTTATTCTAGCCCTTGATTTCCCTATACTAAATCCTTACCGTTAAACCCACACAAACAATCACACAGCAGCCTCCCCTCTCATTAGCCGGCCCTAAAATATTTGGAAAAGCAACTTTTTCTCTCTCTCTTATCCTCTCATTTATTACTTATCCCTATCTCTTACTCTCTCTCTCCTTCCCTACACTTTTCCCACACACAGCAAAACCATGCAATGGCCTACACCACCCTCACACCAACCAGACCCTCCTCCTCCATGCAACAGCAGCCGACGGCCACCTCCATGCCATGGCCGGCGACCCGACCATTCTCCTCCTCATCTCCTCCTCCTTCACCTCATCATCGACGTCAACCTCCACTTTTTTGACCACCTTGCACCACCACCAGCCCTGGTCGTGCGCCGCTGGTCGACGGCCACCCCGCGTCGACGTGGGCTCGCCGTCGTCGGCCATGCAGCGTCATGCGCGGCCAGCAGCAGCGGCAGCGCTGCCCCATGAACGTAGCAGCTGCGACAGCCTCCAAGCGCACGACGTGCGCGCGAGCGAGCGTCGCCGCCGCCGTCGTCGTCCGCCGTAGCTCCGGCAACCCCCTCCAGTGGGCGCGCGAACTCCGACGAGAAGTCACTGATGGCCACCGTCCTCCGGGACGCGCCGTCGAGGCGATTCGTGCGTTTTGAACGACATCCCGTCGTGACGCGCGCGAAATAAAGTTCGTTTTGGCGCCCCGTCGCAGCAACTTCGCGCGTATTTTTTCGGAGATCCGACCATTGGATCGGCGATTTCTTTACTCCGTCACAATCTCGGTATATTCACCTTCGCTCATGTCTATTTTCGTCCGTTAATTTTATAGTTTGATACATCAAAACCAGCCACCAAGTTGACCGTTTTAATTGTATTAAATTTGGACAATTTACGGGGCCAACTTCGTCAGCTTGTATCTCCTCCACCGCAGCTCCGTTTGGCATGCTACCAGTTCCGGTACGAAGCTGGTATAACCCTCTTACTACCCCTTCAGTTTTGTTTCATTGTGAGCTTGTTTGATTGGTTGAATTCGACGCCAAAGTTGGTCGTCCGAATTCGTAATTTCTAACTTGTAAAATTCTATTTTTGAACACGGCTCCAGATTTCATTTCTGACACCACCATTAGACTTGTGGCATCGTTCTGGCATGTTTTCATATAAAATTTGTTAGATTTGGAGAACGTGGGCCCGGGTACGTATTTCGGTGCAAAGCGGGTCCCACATTCTGGGTCAACGGGACTTTTTGACGCCGGCTCATCGGAATCCAATTCCGGAGATACCGTTGAGTTCGTATCAACATTCTGGACTCGTTGACATGTATTTTGCTGAGTTTTGAGAACTTTGGCTCCGACATGCATTTCCGTGCAAACTGGAATTCCAAGTTCTGGTCAACGGGCCAAATTGAGATCGGGTCAACGGAATCCAATTCTGGAGATACCGTTGGGTTCGTATCGACATTCTGGTTGCGTGGACATATATTTTGCTATATTTATAGACTTATTTTTTTGCACATTTTTCGGTGCAAAACGGCTCCGACACGGACACCGTTTTGACCCGAAATTACCTTTTTGCCCTTGTGTCCAAATTGGACCGTTGGGTAGGCTATCCTAGCTAATTTGACCATTTTGGACACGTTGGCGATGTTCATTTCATTGTCCGGCAATGTTTGTTGATAATTTCTCTGAACTTAACCTTTTTATAATTAATTAATAATTAATTCACATAATGTTCGTATTTCGGGATTAGTACAACGAAACTGAGATCAGTCAATTCCAGTGATCTCACATCGTTGAAATCGACAAGTTGGATACGTGGATCACTATAATAAGATTATCAACCTTACCGATAATCTTCTTATCTCGGTTTGCGTGCTGTAAGTTTCGACGTACAAATAACGAAGTACACTTTATATTAGACTAGAATTGACCATGTTTGACCAGAGTTGACCAGTTGACCCAATGTCAACTATAAGTCAACACTTGACCTAGTTTGACTAGATTATTGACCGGAGTCGACCTAGAGTTGTTTTGACTTAGAAGAACCTAGAATAATATAGATTGCCTGTAGGGATTTATTTATTTTCAACTTGAACACCTTGTAACATGTGTTGCTTTAAATAGGACTCTGTGGCTTCAGTGGGACCTCCTATACTTATCAGCTGTTCAGGTTATCGAGGCGAGTACATTCTCTGTTCATTTCATATCCTGCTTAGAATTATTTCCTGCAGTAGATTACTTTACTTGTACTGTCACGTTGGTCACACGGTTTGGTACTATATGGATCCCTTCTTGAGATGTTATCCTTAGGGAGCATCGGGTACTCTATGTTTGTGCGTTTCACTTGCATGGCATATCACTATGCTTCATTGATTCTTCGATCACTTGTGACATATACTCTTATGATCACAGAGTCATTCTGGAATCCTTATCCCATTTATGGGTCTACTATGTGTCACCTTCGGGGTCTATCACCTTCGGGGTCTATCACCTTCAGGGTCTATCACCTTCGGGGTCTGAACATAGTATCATAACATGACCTGGCTGGATCCTTGTATATTGATTGGGGGTACGGAAGAGTAGAATTTGGACATGTGAATAATACACCAGTAGTGTAGCATCAGAATCATTCCATAGTATAGCATCAGAATCATCCCAGGCCATTTACATGTTCATATTGTACTCTGACTCACTAGTCACATGCTAGTTCTCTATGTATAGTAGATATTTCTATTACAGCTCTTCCTGTTTACATACTGCTTTTCTTCAGTACCTGTATCTTACTTTACTGCATGTTATATGCTTTCTAACCTGCTATGATCTGTTGAGATGTACTGTGCTCGCTCTAGTCCTGACTGGACCTGTTGATAAATTTTACAGATAGCCTGGAGGTGCCTGCTAGCCTAGAGGAGACACATTAGAGGTTGTTTAGGTAGTTATTTCATTTTATCTGGAGCTGTATTTACTTTGTGGATTACTGTATCTTTACTTGAGTTTTGAGATGTACTTCTGGGTTCATGTATCTTAGACACTTAGACTTCTATCTCCTGTATTTATTTTGGATTTCATGTTTTATCTATCCTTATCATGCTCTACCTTAGATGTGATTGAGTCTGTATCTGCTATGTCACCTCCATTCGGGGAGTATAAACTGTTTAGTCTTATACTGTTAGATGCATTGAGACCTAGGACAGCGTTCTACCGCCGATACTGCGGCGTAGGCTGGGCGTTGTTACGTTCTCGTGCCCTAACTCTAGGGTGCGGGTCGTGACAGAAGTTGGCCCGTCATGCCCTGACATTCTGATCATCTCAGTTAGTTAACAGAGTAGATACAGTACACAAACAAATCAATTTAAACGACCATGCAACTACTACGGTTTGCTACTGTGAGTTCCAAGTTATCCTGGGAATATGCAATAAGGATTCCTCAGTTCTTACTATGTACGAGCAAGGCTAGTCTACCCAATCAATCAATTGCGCCAATCATGAATTAGACGAGTCCCAGCGGGACGCCCGTCATCAATATATAATAAATAATATAAGCAGATACTGCTTCCTACCCGTGTAACAGATTTGTAGTATCTGTGGGAACCAGCCGGCCTGTCGGGCACTTAATAGTCCCAAAGAGGGCTGCCATATAAGAACTCAAAAATCCATTCTCTTCATGCAATCATTATTTTATTTAACTTAGTAGCCTCTATGTTGAGTGAAATCCCATGCCGTGGATCATGCTCATTCAGAATGAGTACTTTCGTACGTGGTACGATATGCACATCTCTACAACGATATCTGTACGGTTAGGTTGTAGGTCTTACACAGCGTAATGCAACAGTCAAAACTAGCCACGGAATAATCATACCTTGGCCACAAAGTACACATACTGCTTTGTAAAATAGATAAATAAATTAAAGCCTGCATGTATCTATATGCCAATATTCGGGATCAGCCAGTCGATTGTAATAGTTCATAGTTCATATGAACGTGTCTCATTCATTCAATTTAATAAGACGACTAGACAGTCTCTTAGTTCCATCTAGGAACGCATGATCAATTATTAATCAAGATAACAATCAATATTAATTAATACCAAGATAACAATCAATGTAAATTAATGCCAAATTCGGGACAGAATCAGCCAAAAGGCATTATGGACTAGAGTTCATGTGCCAGGATTACTCATGCGGCCATGATTGCTCATGCGGCCAGGAATGCTTATGCGGCCAGGAATGCTCATGCGGCCAGGATTGCTTATGCGGCCAGAAATGCTTATGCGGCCAGGAATGCTCATGCGGCCAGGATTGCTCATGCGTCCAGGAATGCTTATGCGGCCAGGAATGCTCATGCGGCCAGGATTGCTCATGCGGCCAGGAATGCTCATGCGGCCAGGATTGCTCATGCGGCCAGGAATGCTCATGCGGCCAGGATTGCTTATGCGGCCAGGATTGCTTATGCGGCCAGGAATGCTCATGCGGCCAGGAATACAAACTTGCCGTATAAAAGTTTATGCGGTCAAGTACTGTTCTTCTTCTCCATTTTTCCGAGAATCAGAACAATGGAAGCCATTTCTTCCAAGCTCTCTGCATCCTTCATTCCAAGTCCAAATCTGGACTTCCATAGGTCAAAATGGGGTAGAACAAAATTCTCTAGAACATGGAACCGTCAAAACATGAAAAATAATAAAGTTACTAGATCAAAACCTAAGAAATTCAAAAAAATGTATTAAACTTAGATCTACATGAAATGAGCCATAGAAATTGAAAATGCTAAGTACTAAAGTATCTAAGAATCTTGAGAGGAAGACAATGGAACAAAAAAATGGAGATCCATCAAGAAGCAAGTTGGCCCTTGCCTATGCGGCTGGGTAGGTGGGGGAGAGTTTATACGGAAGAAGAAGAGTAATGGTGAAGTAATAAAGAGAGAGAAAGAAAATGGAACTTTAAATGGAGTGGTGGTAGGTGGGGAGGTGGGTTCATGTTGAACCGCCCAAAATCAGAAAATAAACCAACTTAGGCCGAATCCAAAAGCAAAGTAAAAAGCAGAAAGTAAAATACAGAAAGGTAATTAGCGAGAAATTAAAGAAATTTAAATACAGGACAATACATGATACACATTAAATAAATACATTAAACCAGTACACGTATTAAAGTACGTATTCCGGGAATGGAAAGTGACATCTCTACCCTCCTTAGAAAAATCTCGTCCTCGAAATTTCAAATCCAAGCAGGATAGGAACATCAAAGCTAAACTAATCTAAGTACAAGTAATTTGAGCAAGCAATCATTTTATAATGTCAACAGCAAGTAACATATCTATGTTTAACTATCGACGACACCAAGTAATTCTACTCAGAAGGTGACAAGCATGAAGAGTTAAGACAATCAAGGTATAAAGAAAGAGATATACCTTGTGAGTCAAATAGGTGCGGATACCGTGATCGGATATCATCCTCACGTTTCCACGTTGACTCCCCTAAAGAGTGATGACCCCAAGCAACCCAGACAAGGCTAATTGTTCGGTTCTTGAGTATCTTCTCTCTTCGGTCCAAAATGGACACCGGCTGCTCCTCGTAAGACAAGTTGGTACCAACAACCAGCTCAGAATGATCAAGGATATGGCTTGGATCCGATACATACCTTCGCAATTGAGATACATGAAATATGTCATGCACCTCTCGTAACGAAGGTGGAAGGATAAACGATAAGCAACATCACCTATCCGATCAAGGATAACAAACGGGCCCACGTACCGCGGACTTTACTTCCCGCGAACGCCAAATCTATTGACCCCGTGGGTAGGTGAGATACGTAAAAATACGTGGTCCCCAACGAAAAACTCTAGCGGCCTACGATGCTGGTCCGCCCAATGACGATGCCAATCCTGCACAACTCGAAGTCGCTCTCTAATTTTCTTGACCACTTCAATTGTTTGGACAATCATTTTCGGGCCTAACATCTTCCTCTCTCCGATATCATCCCATGCCAGTGGCGACCTACACTTCTTACCATATAGTGCTTCAAATGGTGCTATCTGGATACTGGCTTGATAACTGTTGTTGTATGAGAATTCGACTAAGTGCAGGTGGCTTTTCCAAGATCCTCCAAAATCCAGAGTGCAAGCTCGCAACATGTCTTCCAAAGTCTGAATTGTTCTTTCTGATTACCCGTCTTTCTGGGGATGGTAAGTCATGCTAAATCTTAACTTAGTACCCAGGCTATGATGTAAGCTCTTCCAAAAATGTGATATAAAATGGATATCTCTATCTGACATAATACTGACAGGGACTCTATGCTGCCTGACTATCTGTTGCATATACAATTCTGCCAACCTTTCTGTAGATTGCCCTACTCTGAAAGGAAAAAAGTGTGCCATCTTTGTAAGTCGATCTACTATCACCCAAATAGCATCTTTACCACTTGGTGATCTCGGTAAACCGATCATAAAGTCTATTGTAATATGTTCCCATTTTCATTCCGAAATAGGAAGCGGTTGCAATAACCCAGCTGGCCTCTGCTGTTCTGCCTTCACTTGTTGACATACCGAGCAACAGGAAACAAATCTATCTATCTCCCTCTTCATCTTGTTCCACCAGAAGTGTTGCTTGATATCTTGGTACATCTTGGTCCCTCCAGGATATACAGAATACTAGGAACTGTGAGCTTCTGCCATAACCTCCTGTCTGATATCTTCACTAGGCATACATAGACGTGACCCAAACCTAAGTGTACCATCTTCATGAATTCTCATCTCCTTTCTGAGTCCTGACTCATATTCTGCCCTAAGATTCTGAATCCTTGGGTCCTGTGCCTGAGCTGCCTTGATCCTGTCTACCAAGTCGGATTGAACATGTAGACTTGTTAGAACTCCTACATCACTAGAAAATATAACTTTGATGCCCATATCCTGAAGGTCTTCTAAGATATGCCTCTGTGTTATCAACATAAATGCGCCACCTCTCGTGCTAAGAGCGTCTGCTACCACATTAGCCTTGCCTGGATGATACTGAAGCTCCACGTCGTAATCCTTGATCAACTCCAACCATCTTCTCTGTCTCATGTTCAGCTCCTTCTGAGTAAAGATGTACTTCATACTTTTATGGTCTGTGTACATGTCCACTCGGTAACCATATAAGTAATGCCTCCATAGCTTCAAAGTAAATACTACTGCTGCCAACTCCAAGTCATGAGTTGGATAATTCTTCTCGTGATCTCGAAGTTGCCTAGATGCGTATCCTATCACCTTTCCATGTTACATGAGGACGCACCCAAGTCTTTTTTCTGACGTATCACAATATACTGTAAAACCTTCGGGTCCAACTGGCAATGTCAGAATAGGTACCGATATCAACTTTTGCTTTAGATTCTCAAATGATGCCTGACATTCTGTCGACCAGACGAATGGCACGTCCTTCCGTGTCAAGCGGGTCATGGGTGCTGAAAGTCTTGCAAAGTCTGATACGAATCTTCTGTAATATCCTGCCAATCCCAAAAAACTTTGCACATCAGCTACGATCTTGGGTACTGGCCAACTCTCTACTTGCTTCTACCTTCTTGGGATCCACTGCTACTCCAGCTCTTGGTATGATGTGACCCAAAAATGAAATGTGCTCCGTCCAGAATTCACACTTGCTGAGCTTGGCATACAACTGGTTCTCTTTTAAAACCTGTAACACTTTCCTGAGGTGGTCTTCATGTTCCTCTTCACTAGTAGAGTATACGAGAATGTCGTCAAGAAACACAACGACAAATTGATTTAAATACGGCATAAAGATGCGGTTCATCAAATTCATAAATATTGCTGGAGCATTGGTCAAACCAAACGGCATTACCAAGAATTCGTAATGCCCATACTTCGACCTGAATGCTATCTTGGGAATATCCTCCTTCCGAACCCTTACTTGGTGATACCCTAAACGAAGATCTATCTTGGAGAAAACTCTAGCTCTGCTCAACTGATCAAACAAGTCGTCGATCCTGGGTAGTAGGTACTTGTTCTTTACTGTTGCCGTATTAAGCTTGTTGTAATCGATGCACAATCTGGATGACCCATCCTTCTTCCCCACAAGTACCACTGGTGCTTTCCATGGTGATATGCTAGCTTGGATGAACTTCTTCTCTTTCAGTTCCTCTATGTGCTGATATACCTTGGCCTGTTCTGAATCTGCCATTCTGTAAACTCGATCTGATATCGGTTTAGTTCCAGGTACCAATTCTATGATGAACTCAATATCCCTAACCGGTGGTAGACCTTGAAGTTCTTCAGGAAATACATCTAGAAACTCTTTAACCACCTTCGAAACTTGAACTTGTTCCATTGCCGTTACTACTTCCTGCTCTTGTTGAGTTGCCACTAATCTGACTAAGGTGAACCGCTTCATGCCTGGAATATCAAAAGATACACTACCTCTACGACAATCTATTGTCGTATGACTGTCTTTCAGCCAGTCCATGCCTAAGATAATGTCAAAATTTCCAACAGGAAATTCTATCAATCGGGCGGGTAAGGAATGCCCGCAAACTACAACGCTACATGCTAGAATAACTCTACTAACTCCTAGGAGCCCATTACCAGTGAGTATATTTAACCTCCCTGGTAATGTCTCGAATTTCATTCCTAGCCGTGTTGCAAATTGTGCAGATATAAATGAGTGTGATGCTCCCGAATCAAATAATGCTACTGCGGGTCATGAGGCAATGAGAATGTTACCTGCCACAACATCTCCCGATGCTAATGCCTCCTCCAAGGATAGAGTGAATGCCTGTCCTCGACCTCCTTGTTGGTTCCCATATTACGACCTAGCCTGGTGCTGCTGCTGGCCCCTGCCTTGATGATACTGGGGTGGTCTATACTGGTGTTGCTGCATCGGCGGTCCCTACTGCCGAAACATCTGAGCTTGCGACATGAACGGGCGCTGTGACAATGGTCTCACTGCCACCGCTGGACCTCGATACTGGCCTGCCCCTGGTGCTGGCAGAGCAGAAAATTGTTGCACTGGTCCTCCTATCCTCGAATTCATAGGACATGTGGTAACCCGATGATCTGGGCTTCCACATATCAAATACTGCCCGTTCAATGTCTGACACACAACTCTAGTGTGTCCTACCTTCCCATAATAAGTGCAGCCCGCTGGGGATTGCTGGTTCTTCCTCTGTTACTGTTGCTGCTGCCTGGGTGGTGGTACTGGTCCTCGCATTGCCACATCGTGAATACGAATGCCAAGGGACGGTGCTGTTGTTTGGGGCGCTGCTCCCCCTCCTCCTTCAATCTGACTGTGGGATCTCTTCTGACCTCTAGTCCTTGCTGTAATCCTCTGAATGGTGATCTAATGCCTTCGAGTTGCCGTTAGTACTTCATCGAAAGTCTGGTAATTATGCCCCTCTATCAATTACAAAAGCTCAAGA
Organism: Iris pallida; assembly: GCA_029216955.1. Classification (NCBI taxonomy): domain Eukaryota; kingdom Viridiplantae; phylum Streptophyta; class Magnoliopsida; order Asparagales; family Iridaceae; genus Iris; species Iris pallida. The sequence goes on along the minus strand of JANAVB010036617.1, from coordinate 2,374,769 downwards.
TGAAACCCTTGCTGGAACCTCATATCCCTCTAGCTCTCCGTTGCTACCATCTCCGGGGCGAACCTACTCAATTTGCAGAACTCCGCTGCATAAGCATCTACAGTCTTGCCAGCCTGTCTATGGTTGATAAACTTCTGGTGTAGCTCAAACTGTGCCACAACTCCATAGTACTTCGTCTTGAAACTTGCAGTAAAATCATCCCAAGCAACAGGACGTCTGATGCCTGCTTCTTCTGATTTCCACCAATCACGTGCGAGATCCTGAAGTAACAACTTCACTTGATCCACACGTTTCTTCTGCCGGTACCTTATCTGTTGTCAGAATAGCCTCAATATCCTTAAGCTACGTATCTGCTGAGATGGCATCTTCCGTGCCCTCGAAATGGCGGGGGTTGTACTTGCAAAACCTGGTTGATGCTCCTGAATCTATCCTTGCCCCTCTATCCAATGTCGTCTGTAATCCTTGGTTGAGGAGTACATTCTGCTCTTGTAACTGAGCGTGCATGCGCTGATGGTCTAACATCAGGTGTTGCTGAGTAGCCATCATCCCTCTCATAATCTCCAGAAGGGCCGGTGTGTCCACTTCCACTGAGGTAGGTGGAACTATGGGCGGTGTATGAACTTCCGGATACTGCGGTTCGGCTGTTGGTTCCACTATAACTTCTTCTTGGATAGTCTCTTGAGGTAGTACTGGCCCATGTAGCTAGCCTACCTGGTCATGTTGTCCATATTGCCCTTGTTGTTGCTGTCCAGTTCTGACATATGCAGACGAAGTGCCCCTAAGAAAAGGGACAAAAGAGCAATCAAATGAACGATCATGAAGGATCAATGAAGCCGAAGGATACGGGAATGTCAAGCTAGGATTGAGAATAATGAGTCATGAGATCAAGGAAGAACATGTGTGATTGAGACATCCTATAAATCAAAACATCCCATAAGTCTGAAATCAGACCTGCATGGGCCACCACTGAAACCTTGTCATGCCCCAGAACCAGAATACTGGAGAGCGGGGGAATGACTCAGCCAGCTAAGTATTACGGGTAGATGAATACCGTATAATACGATCAATGTTGTCTAAAAAATGAGGGGGTGCATACTACTTGAAAGTCTCACTATGGTCACTTCACATCTATTGTCTCAATCATTCAAGCAAGAAACAGTAATAGAGAATATGTGAGATAAAGCAGTAAGGCGTCCAAACGCTCAGTCAAAATGTTCTTGATATCTAACTTTATAAAATATAGCCAGATGATGTAGCAAATATACACAATTGTTATCAGCTGCAGCCTGACTTAATTATAATTATGTAAAAGTAAGTACAAGATAATCCGACTAACATGTCGATGCCAAACGGCAAGGTGTAAAGTAAATAACAAAACGAACGGGGAAGTAAGGAACCCACTCGAGTCCTCCTACGATCATCCATCTAGTATTGACCATTATGGAGGTGGAAGTAAGCTGAGTCCTCGGGGGCCAGCTCTAAATCTGGCCATCATGCAAAACCAGATAGGTTAGACCTCTAATAGCAAGTACCGCAAGGAAGCACGATATGAAGAATTAAACCAGTAATAAGAAAATATGATAAGTAGATCTCTGCTTGCCACTGGGATTCGCATAACATCACGACACTTCGAACTAACCTTCCAACCAAACAGGAACAGAAGTTGGCCCGTCATGCCCTGACATTTTGATCATCTCAATTAGTTAACAGAGTAGATACGGTATACAAACAAATTAATTTAAATGTCCATACAACTACTACGGCTTGCTACTGTGAGTTCCAAGTTATCCTGGAAATATGCAATAAGGATTCCTCAGTTCTTACTATGTACGAGCAAGGCTAGTCTACCCAATCAATCAATTGTGCCGATCATGAATTAGACGAGTTCTAGCGGGACGTCCGTCATCAATATACAATATACAATAAGTAATATAAGCAGATACTGCTCCCTGTCCGTGTGGCAGATTTGTAGTATCTGTGGGAACCAGCCGGCCTGTCGGGCATTTAATAGTCCTAAAGAGGGCTGCCATGTAAGAACTCGGGAATCCATTCTCTCCATGCAATCATTATTTTATTTAACTTAGTAGCCTCTATGTTGAGTCAAATCCCATGCCGTGGATCATGGTTATTCAGAATGAGTACTTTCATACGGGGTACGATATGTACATTTCTACAACGATACCCGTACGGTTGGGTTGTAAGTCATACATAGCGTAATACAACAATCAAAACTAGCCACAGAATAATCATGTCTTAACCATAAAGTACACATGCCACTTTTGTTTAATAGATAAATAAATTAAAGCCTGCATGTATCTATATGCCAATATTTGGGATCAGCCAGTCGATTACAATAGTTCATAGTTTATATGAACGTGTCTCATTCATTTAATTTAATAAGACGACTAGCCAGCCTCTTAGTTCCATCTAGGAATGCATAATAAATTATTAATCAAGATAACAATCAATGTTAATTAATGCCAAGATAACAATTAATGTAAATTAATGCCAAATTCGGGACAGAATCAGCAAAAAGGCATTATGGATACGGATACGGAAAAAATTTGACGGATAAGGATCAAATTCGTCGCGCACACGCAACCAATTTGAATTTCGTCAATTCTCGCATGTCCACAAATTCGATACGAACCTTTCGGTACTTTCGGTCTGTAATGGGGTCGTCCGGTTTGTCGGGACGTACCTCTTACCGACGTTTTGAGTTTTTTTAAAAAAACTGATTTTCATGATTTTTAATTTAATTAAACATAAAATTTATTGCCGAATAAATAAATCTATTTGAAGGGGATAATAGAGGGTCATATGGGCTTTCTTCATGAATTTACGGATCTAAAAACAGACAAGAATTGGAGGAGAAATTAATTAGAGAAGTTGGGTACCTCGATATTAAATTTTGTCGTTGTTGTGGGTGTTTGTTGTCGTCATTGCTGTCACTATGGTGACCGGGAAGCGGTGCTGCAGCAGCGGGACACGCTTGCCGAGGAGAGGGGAGGAGGATGGAGGAGAGAAGAAATTTGGGTTTGTGGATGTGGCGGCCATGTTGTGGGTGTTGTTGTTCCTAATAATAAGGTTATGGTTAAAAATGACAATTGCTAAGGTGCGGGGCCCTTTAATGGCCGAGAGCACATAGCAGCACAAAGCAGCTAGTTAGCTCGTTGGTGCCCCATATGGTCGCCCCTTTAGTGGCTATATATATATATAATATATATATATATATATATTTCTATATATATAATATATATATATATATATATATATATATATATATATATATATATATATATATATATATATATATATATATATAATATATATATATAGTTAGCTCATTGGTGCCCCATATGGGCCGCCCCTATAGTGGCTATATATATAAAATATATATAATATATATATATATATATTATATATATATATATATATATTATATATATATATATATATATATATATATATATATATAATATAATATATATATATAAGCAGCAATCGATTCTTCGAAGGTGCTATATACCCCAAAGCCATATCCAGTGCCAACCTGATCCTTATCCCTAAAAAGACAATCCGGAGTCCTTCTGTGACTTTCGTCCCATTAGTCTTTGTAACTTTACCAACAAGATTAATCCAAGGTGATCGTAACCAGAATGGCTGGTGTTCTCCCAGGATCATCTCGGAGGAGCAAAGTGGGTTCGATCGCGGGAGGAACATCCAGGACAATATTATGCTGGCCCAAGATTTAATCACCTGCATGAAATTCCCAGTGAGGGGAGGTAACATTGCTGTTAAAATCGACATGGAGAAAGCTTATGACAGAGTAGACTGGCAATTCATAATCTGGGTTTTCAGAGCATTTGGTTTTTCGAAAACTTGGATCAACATCGTCTGGAGATCCATCAGAAACTCGTGGTTCTCCACGGTCATCAATGGCCACGCAGAGGGTTTCTTTAAATCCTACCGCGGGGTGAGACAAGGAGATCCACTATCATCCACTGTTTTTATTATTGCAGCTGACGCTCTGAGTAGGAACCTTAACAATATGATCAACACCCCTAACTTCCAGCACTATCATACATCTAGTGGTTGCTCAATCATCACCCACCTGGCATTCGCAGACGACTTACTCATCTTCTCCTCCGGAGACGAAAGCACAGTGGCGGTGGTTCACAACACCCTGATGAGGTACTCAAGATGCTCCAGCCAGAAAATCAAACATTCCAAGAGCGTTATCTACGCCCACCACAACACCGGTAGAGTGTACACCAACAACCTATCCAACTTAACATCCTTTTCGGTCGCTATGCCCCCGTTCACCTACCTCGGGTGCCCATTAGTGTACGGGAAATCCTCCACCGGCATCTTCGAGGACTTGACCACCAGAATTAGGAAGAAACTAGAAGGGTGGCACAATGCCACCCTATCTCCAGGTGGTAAGATGATCCTCATCAATCACGTGCTATCCTCCATCCCCAACCACACCCTAGCTGCGTGCTCGTCGCCCATTAAGGTTCTTTCCTCGATCGAACAGATCTTTTGTAATTTCTTCTGGGGGATCAGCAACGGCAAAGACAATCATCATTGGGGCAGCTGGGAAACTATGGCTCACCAGACTGGAGAGGGAGGATTGGGATTCACCAGGCTCGCCCACATTGTTAAAGCATTCTCGATGAAACTATGGTGGAAACTACGCACGAGCAACAACTTATGGAGCAGGTTTATGAAAGCCAGATACTTCAAACATATTTACCCCTCGATGGCCATTCCCAACTGCAGATCCTCAGCGGCCTGGCGTCGCATCCTTATTGGCCGGGATCTTGCCGAGCCTGCGATGAGACTCCAAATCGGAGAGGGCGAGTCGAACCCATTCCTTGAGAGATGGGTTGGAGACAGCATGATCCTGAATCTTATGGAGACCCTGAGAGATTGTAGGATCAGAGACTTGTGGAACACTTCTACTAAAGACTGGAACTGGGATCAGATTCGTGAGTGGGCCGACACCGATGCAGCAGATAGAATTCTCGAGAGAGGGATACGCATCGGAGGCGAGGCGGATGTGTTGATATGGACCCTAGAGGCGTCGGGGGCATTCTCGGTGAGGTCGGCGAGAAACGCTACCTGGGGAGCCGGTCAGCCTCTCCTCCCCATGGCTCTCTATTGGCATTCCAGCATCCCCAAGAAGTGGTCCTTCCTCTTGTGGAGAGTCCTCAGAAATAAACTGCTAACAGACGACATCCTCAACACCATTGGGATTAGCTTAGCATCAGCTTGCTCTTGCTGCTCCGAGCGTCAGACGGAGACGATCGATCACATCTTCCGATATGGGAAGCTGCCAGACAGGACTTGGACTACCCTCAACCAGCTATTCAACATTGTGCAAGAAGGCGGACGCTTCCATGATCTTCTGGCATCCTGGGGTTTTGCCTCCCATGGCCACCAGATCGTCGTAGCAGCCGCTACATGGGCCATTTGGAAGAATCGTAAGCAAGATATGAGGATCACCAATACTCGGCAGACCAGCTCCTTCGGGAGATCGCCCGTCAATGCCGTAAGCGGAGCACCCTGTGTTCCCACAGGTCGAGAACATTTTGGTCAGTGCTACCCCCGTAGCCCCCGGCGATTGTTTCGCCCTCTTCCCTCCCTCTTTTAGAGGAATTCCTGTAAAGGCCTCAGCATTTTGCGCCTTGTATACAGTTTTATCTACGGTTTTTGCCGTCTTTAATAAATAGAGGGTGTTTCCAAAAAAAAAGGAAAGAACATATATATATATATATATATATAATATATATATATATAATTCAACTTTTTCCTTTTCTTATATATATATATATATATATATATATATATATATATATATATATATATATATATATATATATATAAGAAAAGAAAGGATAAAGATTGAATTATATATAAGAAAAAAAAAAGGATAAAGATTGAATTATATATATATATATATATATCTATATATATATATATATATATATATATATAATATATTATATATATATATAAAATTATATTATTATATATATATATATATATATATATTATATATATATAATATATATATATATATATATATCTAATATAATCTATATATATATATTTTCTATATATATATATATATATATATATATATATATATATATTATATATATATATATATATATATTAATATATATATATATATATATATATATATATACATTCATTGAACCTCCACAATTTAAAATAATTTTATCATTATCTTTTCCATATATAAGATATTTAAATATATTCAAATATATTCTCAATTTGGTTGAAGATAAACATCATTATTAATAACTAATAAAATTAGCTATTGAATTAGTCCCCAAAAATAATATTAAATAAAAGCAAAATAATAAAATATCAAATGGTGGTTTTGGTGAACATATACCACACACACTATATATATATATATATATATATATATATATATATTATATATATATATATATATATATATATATATATCTTTACCTATTCCTAAAATCAAACAACCCACTTCCCTATCTGATTACCGTCCTATTAGTTTATGTAATTTTGTTAACAAAATTATATCCAAACTATTGGCTAGAAGGCTGGTTGAGATTTTGCCCCGCATTATTTCTCCTAATCAAAGTGGCTTTGTTAAGGGGCGAGAAATTGTGGATAATATTGTGTTAGCTCAAGAAATGTTTGCTGAGTTAGATCATAAACACTGGGGAGGCAATTTGGCAATCATATTGGACATGAGTAAGGCTTATGATCTTGTGAGTTGGGCCTTCTTCCTTCGGATCATGAAACAGTTTGGCTTTAGTAATGAATGGTGCACTCTTATCCTTCATTTAGTCGATAACATATGGTTTTCTACTCTAATCAATGGCCGTTCCTCCGGGTTTTTTCATGGACAGTGTGGAATTCGACAAGGTGATCCTATTTCACTTGCTCTTTTTATTATTGCTGCAGAAGCGTTGAGCCGCAATCTCATTCATCTGAACACTGTAAATGGTTTTAGTGGATTTTATTCTCCTAGAGGGTGCCCCAGAGTTTCTCACCTTGCATATGCTGATGATCTTCTTATTTTTTCTGGAGCGGACAAGAGATCGATTAAGCTTTTGATGGAGGTCATCTACTCCTATGAATCCAATTCGGGCCAACTGGTCAATGCATCTAAATCATCTATGATCCTATCTGAGAAGATTCCCCTGACAGAGCTGCGGAGATTCAACAAGTGACTGGCTACCAGGTGATGCAAGGCTCTATATATATCTTGGATGTCCTATAGCTACGGGGCGTCGGAATGCTGGTATGTATGAAGAATTAATATGCAAAATTCGCTCTCGTATCTCAGGCTGGAATAACAAATTACTTTCATATGGAGGTCGACTTGTGGTGATCAAGTCTATTCTTACTTCCATTCCTGTTCATTGCTTATCAGCTAGTAATCCCCCCATCTCTTCTAAACCGTCTTGAAAGCATGTTTGATAGCTTTTTATGGGGCTCCAAAGATGGTTTACCTAAGCGTTCTTGGCTGAAATGGGATAGAGTGGCTCGACCTATCCCTGAAGGGGGCCTTGGCGTGCGGAGGCTGGGGGACGTCATGGATGCTATGACTGTGAAGCTCTGGTGGAAACTGCGGTCGACTGATACGCTTTGGGCTACATTTTTTAAAGCCAAGTATTGTGCTACTTCTCTCCCAAGCAATGTTGAATTGACGTCTGCAGCGTCGCATGTCTGGAAGCGATTGATTAGAGGTCGACACCTTGGGGATGAGTTTATAGCTGAAGATGATATGGGATAGTTGGTCTGGACTCAAAACCCTACTGGTAATTTTTCTATTACTTCGGCCTGGAGTCTGATTAGTGCTCAGTTTCCTCAACAAGTCTTCCTTACCAATGCTTGGAACAAATGTATGCCGACCAAGTGGTCTATTCTTCTTTGGAGACTTATTTTCAACAAACTTCCCACTGATGATAATGTTTCCAAGTTGGGCTTCTCGTTAGCTTCAGCTTGTCATTGTTGTATTGAACGTCAATCAGAATCTATCCAGCATGTTTTCAGCTCTGGAAATCTAGCTATGGATGTTGGGCTTTACTTTCAATCTAAGCTTGGCGTTCGGGTTAACAGATTGGATGTGCTTCATAGACTACAAACCTGGTGGAGAAGAAGGCAGAAGCACGTAAAGCAGTTGATCGTCGGAGCTATATGTTGGGTTTTGTGGAAAAACCGCAACAAATGGCGGTATGAATCCTACTGCTACTCGTCGGCTCAGTTGATTGCAGAAGTCAAAAGACAACTCAAAAAGGCTACTACTAGATGTTCGCATGTGGAGATTCCGAACTTTTGATCTTTGTACTCTGGACTTCTTTTAGATGATGAATGAATAAAGGGTTGTTTTATATATATATATATATATATATATATATATATATATATATATATATATATATATATATATATATATATATATATACATTCAATGAACCTCCACAATTTAAAAATAATTTTAACATTATCTTTTCCATATATATAAGATATTTAAATATATGTTCAAATATATTCTCAATTTGGTTGAAGATAAACATCATTATTAATAACTAATAAAATTAGCTATTGAATTAGTCCCCAAAAATAATATTAAATAAAAGCAAAATAAAATATCAAATGGTGGTTTTGGTGAACATATACCACAAACCCGCATTCGGGTCCAGAAAAGTTGTACAATATTGTAAAATATTATTTAATAAAAATACCAATAATAATCAAATAATTATAAATTGTACATGCAAATCTAAAATAATTTAGAAAATATTTGTACATACATAAGATATGTCTGTATGGCCACATTGGTCACACCATATGTCTACTTGGGCTTGGGTTGGGTCCAGGCCCAGTTTGGACTGGTTTGGACAAACCGGGTCATCTGAAAATCAATATATAAATAACATTTAATTAAAATAATTTAAATGAGTTAATGCACAACTTGGCCTAGTTTTTCTAGTTTGGACATCACTATGGCTAGGCCTCCCACGGTCTGGCTAATATACTGGTCAAAGCACACTGCTACGTCTTCCGTGCTAAAATTCATGGTCGTCTAGTACTCCAAAACTCAACAATGGCTAAGGTAATTTCTAAAAAAATCATAAATTGTATAAATTCATTCTTAAGTCTTTTTAAATAATAATTTAAAACATTTAGGGGTTTTACACATTCTTAAACCTAAGGTCAAAATGCAGGACTTCTTGTTTGTCTAGACTAAGTTGACTAGACCAAATTTTGCAGAACTGACCGGCATGGGCCTCCATTAAAAATATGTTACAATTCGATCCCAAGTTTTTGTATCCAGTCGGATCATGCCCATTCTGCACTATTGTGAGACAGTGGCAATAAGTTGTATCAATCAGTAGTAACACAAATGCACAACATTCTAAAATGTGGGAATTAAAAAAAATTATTAAAACATTTGTAACTGAAATCTACTAAAAATCAACCATACAAGCCAGAAAATGTTTTTAGTTATTACAACTAGTCCTTTATTACATTTCTTAAATAAGGAAAACTAAACTGCAACACTACTGGTGCTCTTGGGCCTCCTAGTTGAGTTCAGCTAACTCCTCTGAACTCAAGTCAGGTCCATAGTAGGTACTAAAGGGCACCTCCTCGTCATCGTAGTCACCAAAAATTGTTGGTCTCCAGTCAGGAGAGGAGCAAGAAATATATATCCAATTATAGCATTTTAATAAATAATTAAAAGATGCAAGAAGTGGTTTTCAAATATTATTTATATTTTCTAAATAAAAATAAGAATCAATGTAGTAGTAAAACTCAAGGAAGCAATAATGATGCAATATGCAATCAGCAACAGTATTTTGGGTGTGTTGCATCTCATGGCCGGCTGGGGTTGGAGGCAATATGTATTCTAAAGAATACGGTCCGACTTCAGCCCGAGTGAGGTGTGGCTTCAGCTATCCACAATGAGGCAATAAAGGGGCTTTGGCCACACGTGGTAACACTACTCCCCAATCCCAAGTCAATGAGTCAATCAAGCAATCAATTTAGACCCGAGAGGGATCCCGTGAATCAAATGTCAATACAATATTCCTAATGATGCAGTACACTTAATCATCAATTAAAATACGAGTTTTGAATATTATGAAACTTGCCTTCGTTTTCGATGATGTAGGTGGAGATAGGAAATACGACATCAGACTTAGGCCTCGAAACATACATTAATTAACAGTCCGATTTAGCAACCATTCTAAGGGTCTTAATTGATTTATTATTAATGCTAACAATTAGCTCTAATACTCGATTTTATTAATTTATAAAAAAATAAAACTATATCTCTTATAATACTTCTAACGTAATACACATAATTAGCAACTAGTGGATAAAGCGATCTTCGTAATAAAATATATTATTATAATAACGTGAGAAATTACTATATTTTATTTAAAATAAATAAATACACATATTTTTATTTTAATAAATAGAACTAATATTTTAATTAGATTTACTTATATTCAAAATACCCTTTTTAGGTAATGTATATTTTTGAAACTAAATAGTGTTTTACTTACGTAAAATAACCATAACATATTTAATAAATACTTTCAAATATAAACACCATGATTATTACGATAATCGTTTATTTGGCAATCATTTTATTTTTAAGCGTATTTACTAAGGACAATAGTTAAATAATATTTTAAAATTTTGTTCTAATATGACAACAGTAATATTTATTACTAATTTAACCATTTTACGTAAAATATTTATTCTAATAAAATTATATGTAATCCAATAATTTATACGATGGCCCAAATGATTATTAGCAATTTTCTAATAATTAATTAATCGTTAATTACCATCTAATTAATTAATTACATTAACATAAATAATAAGCAAAATAATGAGAAAATAATTATCCTAAAGTTGATAGAGCTTTAATTATTTTGTCAATTTTGGTCAGACATGATTATGGGTTTCTGCCTAATTCATATTATGGAAATAGAATGGGTTTCTGACAGAACCTATCAGAAAGCTAATGAAGGAGAACCGATGGGAGGCCTCGGACTCGGATCGGCGTACGAAGGGTGTTCGGAATGGCGAAAACCCGAGGAAAGTGCAGGACAAGGGCACGGAGGTCGCCGAACGGCGAGCACGCGGTCACACGGGGGGGAGGGGGCGAACGCGGCAGCAGCACCGGGGCCACGCGGGGTCGCGCAGGCTAGAGCGGACAGCGGACGGGCTGGCTCAGGCGGCGGGAGGTCGGTCAGGCGCGGGTGCATGACGGGAGTCGCACGGGCTGCGTCAGAAATGCCCCAAGAGGGATGTCGGATCGAGCGGAGCGAGGTGGGGAGCATCGTGCTGCGATCGGATTTGGGAAAGAGTAAAGGTAGAAGGAAATGATGGGGCTTTGTGAAGGTTTGGGGAATGGAAGCTATTGTAAGAAAGCTTCTGGAAAAGTTTCTCTTTTGTTTTATTATTTTGGATGGGGAATGGGTTTGGGTAGAAAATAATTCTTTAATATAATTAGCAATTTAATTCTAACACCTAGCTAAAATTCAATGTATCAAAATTAACCATTTATAATCAATACTATCATTTAATCTTTTATAACTCAAATTGTTTTTCCTATTTAACCGACTACGTATAATAATAATAATAATAATAATAATAATAATAATAATAATAATAATCATAAAACCTATTTATCATGAAACTTAAATATCTAGCAGACTACTTAAATATCATAAAACCCATTTATTAATAAATTCTAATTTATGGGTTTTAAAGATAATAACTCTAGGGATCCGTTTAGTTTGCACAGTTGAACAATATAATATAATTAGCATTAAGTTATCAATCTAATATGAGTGTTTGGTTGGACAAAAAAATGTAATCACAATGATAAGTTTGATTATTGTAGTCGCTTAAAATATCTGTCTCTCTTAGGTGCCTAACGTTCTTAGGTGCCCATTATCTTTTAGGTGCCTAACACTCTTAGGTGCCCATTATCTTTTAGCCGCCTAACACTCTTAGGCACCCCATGTCTTTTAGGGGCCTAACTCTCTTAGGCGTCCATTGTTTCTTAAGAGTTATGTTCTCCTAGGCTCCTCATGCATTCAGGCGCTCATCTCTCTGAGATGCCCTGACCCAATTAGGCGCCTACTACTACTAGGTGCTCAATTTTTCTACGTGCCTACTTCCTTGGGTGCCTTTCTCAAAGTATTCAGTTCCCTGCTGATGTATTAATCTGCCATGCATACTGAACATGGTGCACTACTCCGAATTCCTTGAAGAATGTGCCCATCACTTGGCGACGATCATGCACCTATTCCGCATAGGCGCCACATGTCAAAGGCATCCCTACTTAAAAATGGCGCCCAGTGGCTTAGGTGCCTATCCAGAAAAAAGGTGCCTACTTTGGATAACTGTCAGGTGGTTATCTCTTGGCTCTATAAATAGAGCTCCACTCCCCCAACGTACAGACACAGAGAGGAGGGGTATAGCTTGAGCACTCATCGCACTTCCATCTTCTGCAATCATCAATTCTCAAGAGCAAGTTCTTCAACCGTTAATCGAAGCCGAAGTTCTGTCGATACTTCTACACGGCCGAGCCATACAGAAGATAAAGGACCATTGAGCACCTCTAGAGAGGGTTGAATAGAGTGAGTGTGAGTGCAGTGAAATAAATTACCACTTAAAAAATTAAAGGCAGATAACTATGGCAGTGAATAAAGAGACAATAAATAAATGTAGCAAGAGATCAGAGAATCAAACTCAGTGAACACCGTAATATATACTGGTTTTCTACTTGGAGGACTAATCCAGTTGCAGGTACTCTTGCCAGATGTTAATCCACTATTCACAAGCTAATTTAGAGCTTGCAGTCACTTTACAATACCGTGCTTGGTGACAAGTGCACGACCAACTTCACAACACCGTGTTTGGTGACGAGCGCACGAACAGCTCCTAAAACATAGATGATTGAACTTGAACGACCTCTTTACAACTTTGAGAACCAAACAACTCTAAATCGAATCGATATTACTGACTTTGGCTAAGAGATGTATAGGTGGAGTATGAAAGCTTTTAGAAGGCTAAAAAATACTTTCGGAATAGATAAAGGAAAGAAATGATGAGTGATTTGAAAAGGAAAATTTTTCTTCTATTTATAGGTGTTTTTTAGAACCGAATTCAGGCAGAGTTGGGTGGAGTTCGAATGCCAAGATTTCGCAAATAAACATTGCATGCAGATTTGGAGGTAACAAACATTTGAATATGAAACAACCGAACTCGGGCCGAATTCGGCCTGAGTTCTGTCTAAGTTCATCTAGTAATGTTTTGTCAAATTCTGTTGCATGGGATAAATGGAACTTTTGGTAAGTGGACTTTGAATGAATGGGTAAGCTTTATAGACGAGTAGACTGTGAATAACCTAAGCCAGTAATACTCATCGATTTTACAATTTGTATCCTAGACTCAATAAAGGATAAAGTACATAATAAACTGTAAAATGACTCAGCCTGATTCTAGTGCATAAGTATACTTCGGGATGATGATTTTCATGCTTGCTGATGTGGTAGTACACTCTCTAATATTGAATTTACTTGACCTGAAATGTTAGCAGTAGTTTATATATTTGTTATTGACTTAAGTCATCTGTTGATTTATCAAAATTGGGTGTGACCATTTGGTAATGGACCAACAATCTCCTCCATTTTGATAATTGACAAACTTTAGTCTATACCAAAATATATCTAATAACTTGAAAAAATGGTGGTACTGCTCTTTCTTGTCACGACCCGCACCCACTGTGAGGGTACGAGAATGTAACAATGCCCAGCCTACGTCGCAGTGTCGACGGTAGAACAATGTCCTAGGTCACAATATCTAACAATATAAGGTAACTGAACAGTATATACACTCCGAATGGAGGTGACATAACAGAACAGTCTCAATCACATCTAAGGCTGATACAGAATAGTAAAGGTAGATAGAGAGATCAAAGCACAATATAATACAAATAAGAGAGAGAATCTAAGTGTCTAAGATAACAACTCAAGAACATCCAACTCAATACAAGTCTCTAAATATATACAACATCTCAGAACAACAACTGAAAATCAAATTACAATGCTGAAAGAAAAGCTAAAGCCTAGCTATCTAGCCTAGACTATGGGAGTAGCATCCTGTACTGCAGCTGGGTCCTCCAGAGGAACCAGGTCGCAGGTGTCGTCTAAGCCTGCTCCGTAATAGGTGGTACATAGGGCCTCCTCCTCATCCTTTGTAATATTTTCAACAGGTCCAGTCAGGACAGGAGCGAGTACAGTACATCTCAATAGATCATAGCAGGTTAGAAAATATAATCATGCAGTAAAGTAAGATACATGAACTGAAGAAATACATTATATAAACAGAGAGAGAACTGTAATAGAAATATCTGCTATACATAGAGAACTAACAGTGACTAGTGAGTCAGAGTAAAATATAAACATGTGAATGGCATAAGAGATTCATGACTACAGCTAAGAGAGTGATTCATGACTATAGCTACTTGGATAATATTTACATGCCTATTCTACTCCCCCATCCCCAATCAATACACAAGGATCTGTTCAAGTTATGTTAAGATTCGTGAAACTTCACATGGCTCATAAAATAAGTGATACGTGAAGGTGATTCATGATGGCTCTGTGAACATGAGAGTACATGTGTCACAAGTGATTCGTGAATCAGAGGAAGCATAGAGATACGTGATGATTCGTGAAACGCACAAAACATGAAGTATTCGATGCTCCCGAGCGGGATAACATCTCATGAAAAGATCCATATAGTACCAATCCGTGTGACCAACGTGACAGTATCAAGTAAAGTAATTTAAAGCAGGAAAATAATTCTAAACAGGATATAAAATGATCAGAGAATGTACTCGCCTGGTATCCTGAATGTCTAAAGAGATATATTGTCCGAGGAGTGGTGTCTATCTCCTATAGAACAGTACAAGTCACAACAAGTCTAAAATAAGGAAATAGACTACTACAATACATCAACATGAAGTTTGGGGTCAATCTAGGCTAAAGTCAACATTTGGTCAACTCTAGTCAACCCTAACAGTCAAACTAGGTCAAACAAGATTAAATTTGGTCAAACTAGTCTAGGTTGGTCAAACCTAGGCTTAACAAGTCAATCTAGGTCAACCAAGCTATTCTAGGTCTAAATAATATCTATGTATACAAGTATAATCTATATATGTACCATATGTACATTATTTATACTAGCTAGTATATACATATAGCCTACAATATCACACACCTATATGTATTATACAATTTCATGCATTCATACTATACATACATATCATATTTATCTACTTCATTTATATATGCATACCTTCCATACAAACATGCATGTTTGCCTATATTACATTACATTCATTATTGTATACATGTTTTATATACATAACATCCATTCAAAGAATGAAAAGAAGGAAAGGAAGACAGTGAGTTAAGGGGCTGTGAAGAGTGTATGAAGTGGAAAGAGAGTCTGTGGCATGTTAGAGTAATCTCAGATTATAACCCTTATTTAGTGCAACAACCATGAAAACCAAATCAGTTTTTATACAAAATCAAGTCAGTTAACCTATCAATTCTCAGATTTTGTGTGTGCGTGTGAGTGTACATATGAGAGTATGAGTGTGTGTATGTTCCCTGTGTGTAGTGTCAAAGTATAGGCATGTTGTGTGAGTGAATGAGTGCCTGTATGTGAATTATGAGGGTGTGAAGGCCATGTGTGGTTGTGTGTGTGTGTTGAGTGTAACAGTGATAGGAATAATATACGTGTGTGTTTGTGTGAATGCTATATGTAAGGTGACAGGGAGTAATTAGAATAGTGTCACATACATGTGTGTGTGTGAGTGTTTGTGTTACAGTGTGGCTGTGCAGTGAGTGTTGAGGGAAGAATTTAGTAAGGATATGTGTGTATATGTATGTGTTTTCAGAAATCAAAAATGAAGGATCATGTGACAGAATATGGTTTAGATAGGGTGTGCGTGTCTCAGTTTTAGGCTAATGTGCAAGGGTGTCACATTATGTGTAACAGTGATAGTGTCATGTGTTTGATAGGAGGAATGTGTAGATGACAGGAACTAAGGAGGGTGGCATGTTCTCAGGTTTTAAAAACCAATGACAGTCTCAGTTTTGTATGTGGGTTAACACCATTCTCAGGAATCCCTAAACTAAGTGACAGTGAAATACGACCCTAGCAATCCAAAAATCTAATTCGAAACCCATTGCCCAACCTAAACCACAATTAATCATATACACTATTCCTTAAATATGTAGGTAAGTCTAGTTAAACATTAACATCATAAAAATATCAGTTTAAATGCAAAATTTAAAATTCAGAAAACATGAGTATCAATCGGGTATCAGGAAAATTGGGATAACAAGAATTCGACCCTAAATAATCATTAAAATTATAAATAAAAGGTTGGTAACTAGTGTTACAAATGTGAGGGTACTAGGTAGGGTCTTCGTGTCCAAGAACTGGACACGAATCGTGTCCAAATAGCTGTACAAACACAGACACGTACTGCGCACAATAATCGTCGTGTACGCGCGTATAACACGCGACACATGACATGATACGACTCGTGTTTGTGCACCTAGGTTCGTCTAGGGTAGGGCTAGGTCTGTGTCGGCCTGAAACGTGTCCATGTGACACATAGGCACGATACGAACCCCGTGTCAGCAGCGCATGTGCGCGTGTACAGCCGCCTTCGCGCGACAGCGCACGGCCAGTACGGGGGCGATTGTGCCGCACACACTCCACGAGGTACTCCCAAATTTTGGGAGCACGGTCGCAGACGTTGCCCCAAGGTTCACACAAAGTTTCAGGACACGACGTGTCCTGTGTCCAGAAAAATGGACCCCGTGATGCAGGACACGGCCTACGGGCCAGTGATGCGTGTCCACGCGCAAAAATAGGACACAAACGGACACAAAACACCATACAACCTTCACAAAGACTGATACACACATCAAGATCTACAAATCCATCTAATTACATTTCAAAAATATAAAAATTTATTCCTATGTGGCATTTTTACAAACACCTAGTATACCATTACGATACGTGTCCGATACGGACATGAAATGGACACGAATTGTGCCCAAATTTTGGGAACAGCTAGGAAACCCTAAAACCTAACCTTATATGAAAAAAAATCAGGAAAAACTATGAGTTTAGATGATTTACCTATTGAGTATCGAAACTCAAGAAAAGCTTCAAAGAGGGGATTCCAAATGGCAACTCCAAATCTCCAAATGGCATACAAACTGAGGTACTCCTCCAAAATCAGTATATAAATAGAAATTAGATCCTATTGCAAAAGACTAGGACTAAAAAGGAGCTAAAATAAATTAATTAGGAATTTATAAGGTTGGGGATTTACCTCTTTCTAAACTTGAGATCTATTTCCAAGAGAGGCTAACCCTAAATGAAGGAGGCATTAAATAGGGGTGGAAAACCCTAGGTTGGCTGCCATGGGTGGGCTAGGATTAGTCATGGGCTTAATTCATGGGCCTAAGGCTTAAACACTTGACTTAAAATTGATAAATCATAAGTCATTGACTTAAGCCATAAGTCATGAACTAATTTCATTTAAGTAATCCTTCCTACCTTAAGACTAATTTCTAATGACTAAAATTAGGTTAACTAGAGTTTGACTAGGGTTAGTTCTACAAGGACTCAACTAGTCAAGACTAACATAACACATAGCAATATTTAATTAATATTAAATTCACACAAATTCCCATAAATCATAATAAATTCAAATAAATACTAAAATGGCTAAAATACCCTCTAGGCTAAAATATACTAGTCAACATCCTAATCACATGGCTATGCTCTAAGGTTACACTAGTCAAACACCAAAATCATAAGTTATGATTTAAAATTTTTAAAATGATTAAAAATTACCAAAAATCATATTATCATTTAAATATCATAATTAAATAAATTAAAATACAAAATTTCAAAATTACCCTCATTTTAGAAACTGGGTGTTACATTTCTCCCCCTTTGTCATTATCAAAATGTTATGGCTCCTCCGTAACGTGTGAAGCAAATAATGCTCACCAAAAGACAAAGAAAGAACATATCCATATATAACAAGTCGTAGCAATAGTAAACGAGAAGTAGCAGTAAGAAAAGACAAAGAAATATCATAATATTACTAGAATAAGATGCAACTAACATAAACTGCATAAGTCATAACTCAAAAGTTTATGACTATCAAAAGGAGTCTAATAAAAAGTCTAACTCGAAAGTTTAGACTGATACATCATAAAGGAAACTACATAGATCATCATCTAGCAACTACGTCCAAAAAACACTAACAGTAGTCCCAGATCATAATGGCATATCATCACCTCCAGTAGCATCCGGTAGAAAGTAAGCAGTAGTAGGATCAAAATGAGCAAAGTTAGCCTTATCGTCGAACCTCGAAACAGTGAATCTGGGGTAATGGATTATCGAAACAGGATGAGTAGGATCATGAGATAGACTCCAGTGTATATCAGCAATGCTTTTCTGCAATACCTGTGCCTAGGTGATGTGGCGGAACTCAGAGTCAATGTAACTCTGATGACGTTGAGCTAAGAGAGCAACAAAGTCATCAAAGCACTGATAAAAGCCTGGGTTAAAACCAGGAGCAGGGGCTGGAGCAGCTGGAGCAGGAGTCTGAGGGCCATCATCATGAACCCAAGAAGCAGGTTCGGCAGGGTGGAGGAGGAGGGTTGGGATGCAACCCAGCTCTACTAAGCTCGGTAGCAGGAGAAGAGAAAGGAAAGATTTGAAGATAAATTTCAAATCTCTTGAAGATAGATGCCAGGTGCATTGGGTAAACAAGGTTATGCCCCGCACTTCTGTAATTGAGCATCCAGGCCATAACAGCCTTGGGGATGGAGAAAGGAATCCCAAAGTGAATATGATACATCGCAGATAGTTCCATAAAGGTTATCTCGTCAGAAGGTCCCTTTTTCTAAACTAAAGCGAAGAAAATAAAGCGATATAGTTCATAGAAGTAGTGATTCAAGTATTTTGAATACACCCTACGTGGGACAGGACGAGGGTGACACATCAATTCTTTGAAAGAGTCAAGGGTGATAAGAACTTTCGAGTTACCCTTATCCAGCAACACAAAAGTAGAAATTGCCATTATCTTTTACTTGCAAGTTGCAGTAAAACATCCTAACTAAATTATCGTAAATATTATCAGCAATTTCAAAGAAGTCCCGAAATCCAAGTCGGCTAAAGGTAGGAGCATATTCAGAAAAAATTATAAAGTTGACACAAGCTCCAGCACAGATTTTACGACCAAAGAAGGAATTAAACCAAAGATCGAAAAATTCTTTGTCAAAAATAGACCAGAATCATAGTCGTCATTATCAGAGTGACGAGCTGGACTGAAAACATTGGTTGAGACATAGTCAGATGAAGATGATCCTACTTGGGAGGCATCAATCTTTCTCTTTTGGGCTTTGGGTGCCATAGAAGAAAAAAAGAGAAGATAGATGATTACCTTTCGAAGAAGGAAGAAGAAGATGAAGGGGATCACTTCAAAACTCCACAAAACTTGAAGAGGAGGAGGAGGAGAAGGAGAACCTTCACTTAGGGTTTAGGGAAGAATTCTCGGTGGGATGATGAGAATAAAAGTGGTAAAAGTTGGGTATATAAAGGCTAGGGCCAGCTATTCTGTTCTGGAAATCCGTACAGTTACTATGCGAACTCGATTTGAGTTCTGCCCGCGTTCAGCTGCTTGTATTTCCAATGTCATTAATGCTGTATAATTGATAATATTCAATACATAACTTACACACTTCTTTATTTAATAATTTTTATTACTTTGGGTTAGTTGTAGGGGCCGGATCCCAGCTAACGGTAGTCCGAAGACTACTACACCGTGTCGCTTCAGGCTATTTAAGCTTGCATAATAGAAGGACCCTTTCGTCTTGTACCCAAAATAACTTCCATTAATAAAATTTAAAGTGTTGAGTTATAAATTAATTTATTAATCGTACTACATTATGAATCTAAAAATTCAAGTATGTCGAGCTCTCGACGCAGATTGTTAAAGCAGTCTTCAGCCAATGATTTTGTGAAAATGTCTGCTAGTTGATGATCTGTGTCAACGAATTCTAAGCAAATATCCCCGTATTATTGGTAATCACGTAAAAAGTGATGACGAATCTCTATGTGCTTTGTGCGTGAGTGACATACAGGATTCTTAGTCAGGTTAATAGTGCTAGTGTTGTCACAATAAATAGGAATCTTAGTGTAGTACAGATTGTATTCTTCTATGGTTTGCTTCATCCATAAAATTTGAGCACAACATCGTCCTGCTGCGATATACTCAGCCTCAGTAGTTGATAGTGCTAGAGAATTTTATTTTTTGCTAAACCATGAGAATAAGGCTTTTCCTAAGGAATAACACGTACCACAGGTACTTTTACGGTCTAATTTGCATCCGAGTAACCTATCAAGTTAAAGGATTTGGTTTTAGGATACCATAAGTCGACTGTTGAAGTTCCCTTAAGGTATCGAAAGATACGCTTAACGACACATAAGTGTGATTCCTTAGGATTTGTCGGATATTATGCACAAATACAGACACTAAACATAATATTGGGGCGACTAAAAGTTAAATACAATAAACTACCAATCATACCTCAATAATTATGCTAGTCAAAAGGTTTGCCACTTTCATCATTGTCAAGCTTTGTTGATGTAGCCATTGGAGTTCCGATTGGCTTTACGTTGTCGAAGTAATACTTTTTCAGTATATCCTTTGTATATTTAGCTTGATTGATGAATGTTCCTTTTGAGTGTTGTTTGATCTGAAGTCCTAGGAGGAAGTTCAGCTCTCCCATCATACTCATCTCAAATTCATTCTGCATACACTTAGCAAAATCTTGACAAAGTTTTTCGTTAGTAGATCCGAATATGATGTCATCAACATATATTTGCACAAGAAGAATATCATCATCTAAAGACTTGATAAATAAAGTAGTATCAACCCTTCCTTTTGAAAAACCATTTTCAAGTAAGAAGGCACTTAGGTGTTCATACCAAGCACGAGGTGCCTGTTTGAGTCTATAGAGTACTTTCTTAAGTTTGAAGACGTGATCAAATTTTTTAGAATCTTCAAAACCAGGGGGTTGTTTCACAAAAACTTCTTCTTTCAAAAATCTGTTTAAAAATGCACTTTTTACGTCCATTTGAAATAATTTGAAATTATTAAAACATGTAAATGCATAAAATATGCGAATAGCTTCTAGTCTAGCAATAGGAGCATATGCCTCATCATAATCAATACCTTCTTCTTGATTATAATATTGTGCCACTAGACGTGCTTTGTTGCGTAGAACTTGTCCATCTTTACTTAATTTATTTTGGAACACCCATTTAGTACCAATTATCGATTGACCAATAGGTTTAGGAACGAGTTTCCAAACTTGGTTTCTCTCAAATTGATTATGTTTTTCTTCCATATTCATCATTAAAGCATTTGCTACATTCTTAGGTTCTACTTGTGAAATGAATGCTACATTAGTTGCTATTTCATTATCTCTATATGAAGAGCGTATACTTACACCTTTTGATATATCACCTATAATGAGCGTCTCGGGATGATATGGCAAGAACTTCAATGACTTGAATCTATGTGTTAGATCTTCCACGGGACTTTTATCAGTTCTGGCTTGTACATCTTTATCATCATTGTCGCTAGATCTGTGACTATTGAGCTCATCAAAAGTAACGTTAATGGATTCTTCAACAATCATAGATCTTTGATTGAAAATTCGATATCCCTCACTCTTAGCAGCATATTCGAGAAATATCCCTTCATCTGCTTTAGAGTCGAACTTTCCCAAGTTGTCCTTGGTGTTCAAGTTAAAACAGCGACATCCAAAAACTTTAAAATATGAAATATTTGGAATTTTCCCAAACCAAAGTTCATAAGGTATTTTTTTGGGGATATGTCGAATTAACACCCTATTTAAAACATGATAAGCTGTACTTACAGCTTCTGTCCAAATATTTTGGAAGATTATGCTGATTCAGCATGACTCTAGCTATCTCGCTTAGAGTACGGATCTTCCACTCCACAACATCATTAGTATTTTTGAATTCGCCACCATGATCACTTCGAATACAAGTAATTATGAAGCCTTTTTGGTTTTGTACATTTTTACAAAATATCAGAAATTCAAAAATTGTATCACTTTTGTCTGATAAGAAGTAAACCCAAGTAAAGCAAGATAAATCATCAACAATAACAAAGGCGTAGAGTTTACCGCCAAGACTAATGACTCTAATAGGACCAAATAAATCCATGTGTATCAACTGTAAAGGTCTAGAAGTACTTACAGCGTTGATGGATTTAAATATAGACCTATGTGCTTTGTTCTTTTTACAGTCTGCACATACCATATCTCTCTTGAATGATACCTCAGGGAGTCATTTTACTAACTTTTTAGTGCTTAGCCATGATATAGTGTCCATATTAGCATATCCTAGCCTCATATGCCATAGCCAGCCTTCATCTAAGTTTGCTACTAGGCATCTTCCTGCATTATTAGTACTCTCTAGAAAGAAAAATAAATATTGTCTTCTCTAATTTCTTCATATACGGGATTACCAGATGACATATCATATATTGTAAATTTATCTTTTACAAAATTGATTCCATAACCATTATCTGCCAAGTGACTTATGCTCAGTAGGTTATGCTTCAATTCCGTAACTAGATAAACATCTTTCATTACAGGATAAGGATATACCAACAATGTCATTTCCAATGATAACACCTCTCAGATTGTTTCCGAATGAGACGTATCATTCTTTCTTCGTTGATAGCGTAGCGAACAAAGATGCATCACCAGTCATGTACCACGAACATCCGCTATCGAGGATCCACTTGCTTTTAGCATGAGAGGGTTGAGGGTCCACCTACAAAACAAGTAGATGAACCCTTTGGTACCCATTTATTGAAGGGTCCATGTTGATTAGTCTTAGGTCTCCAAATCAGTGTGTGATTGTCAACAAGCTTTCTTGCTAGACAATACTGTGATATGTGCCTATGAATACCACAGTACGTGCAAGTAAATTTTGAAAACGTGTTAGTTGAATTTGTGTTAACATGCATATGTGGTTTCTTTGAAAACCTATATGTGAAGGCATGGTGATATTCGTGTTTCTTACGTGCTTTCTCTGTTTTAGTCCTTTTAGGTGTATGCTTAGCATTAGGACTAACTTTAGGCTATGTTACATGTATAGTCTGTTTACCTAACTTGATTTCTAAATTTTTAGAAACCGCATAAGACTCTTCATATTTAGCGGTCATAACAATGAGTCTTTGCTCTGTGACTAAGTGCCTCTTCTTCTCTATGTCATATAACTCTTGTATCTTGACATAGTCTCTTTCTTTCTTTTTAATTTTGAGGATAGCCTCATGATAGTCTACTTTAAGTTTGGCTATCTCATCGGTGTTTCTGGTAGTAGATGTCTCTCAAATATCTTCAATGATATTTGACAATCTAGCTACTTCGGTTGTGCATGCCTTGACCTCTTTTCGAGATTGCTTATACTTGTCAAGCACATTTCTGTGTTCTTCAAGTAATTCGCTGAAGGTATTTTCTAGCACATCGAAAGTAAAGTCATTATATAGAGGATTTGAGGATACCTTATCGAAAGCCATAAGACAGACATTTGCAGTGCTGCAGGTTCTATCTTCTTCCTCTGGTTCACTAGCATCACTTTCATGTCAGATACTTGCATTTGCATACTTTCGACCAGTTGTTGTTCTTCATCTTGATTTTGATCTATCATATGGACTGCTTTTCTTTGGAGTTGGGCATTCCTTCTTCATATATCCTGATTTCTTGCATCCAAAGCAGATTGTTTCTTCTTCATTACTTTCATGGACATCTTTTTTCCTTCTGTTTGATTTCTCAAACTTTAAGAATTTTTTGAATTTCTTCATTAGCAGGGCTTGTTCATCACCACTGGATGATTCTTTATCAGAATCTTTGCATGTTGATCTTCTGGCTTGAGCTTTGAAGGCGACAGATTTTTCTTTTGGGATTGTTTCTTCAAACTCTTGTAGGTCCAGCTCTTGGGTCATCAGCTTTCCCATAAGTGTTTCCAGAGTCATTGTGGTGAGATCGTTTCCTTCAATGATTGTCATTGCCTTTGGGTTCCAGTTCTTGGTTAAAGCCCGTAGCACTTTCTGATCTTCTCGTGATTACTGTAATCCTTACCAAGAGATTGTAAAGAATTAGTAATATCAGGGAAACGAGTGAACATCTGTGTAATTGACTCGTCAGGTTTTATTTTGAAAGATTCATATTCCTATATTAGTCTGCTGATTTTGGATTCCTTCACTTGGGAAGTACCTTCATGAGTTACCTCAAGAATTTTCCAAATCTCATGAGATGTCTTACAAGTTGAAACTCATTGAACTTTGTCTTATCAATTGCACAGAACAGTGCATTGATGGCATGTGCATCTAGACAAGCCTTTACTTTTTCTGCCTCTGTATATTTATCATGAGGCTTGTCTGTAAGTATGCCATCAATCACTGTAGGTGTCGGTTTCTTATAACCAGCAATAACTATTGGCCAAAGATCAAAGTCAAGAGACTTTAAGAAGAATGTCATACATGTTTTCCAGTAAATGTAGTTTGTTCCATCAAATAGTGGGGGTCTATTTGTGGATTGCCCTTCACCGATGAATATTGATTTCATGGCTGCCATATATTCTCTGAGATTGTTATATTAGAATATAACATGCTCGGATACCAATTGTAGGACCGTTGAGCACCTCTAGGGGGTGAATAGAGTGAGTGCGAGTGCAGCGAAATAAATCATCACTTAAAAAATTAAAGACAGATAACTATAGCAATGAATAAAGAGGCAAAGAGATTAGAGAATCAAACTCAGTGAATACTGCGATATATACTGGTTTTCCTCTTGGAGGATAAATCCAGTCGCAGGTACTCTTCCCTGCTGTTAATCCACTATTCGCAAGCTAATTGAGAGCTTGTAGTCTCTTACAACACCGTGCTTGGTGACAAGTGTACGACCAACTTCACAACACCGTGCTTGGTGACGAGCGCACGAGCAGCTCCTAAAACAAAGATGATTTCTGAACTTGAACGACCTCTTTACAACTCTGAGAACCAAATAACTCTAAATCGAATCGATATTACTGGCTATGGCTAAGAGATGTATAGGTGAAGTATGAAAGCTTTTAGAACACTGAAAAATACTTTAGGAATAGATAAAGAGAAGAAATGATGAGTGATTTGAAAAGGAAAATTTCTCTTCTATTTATAGGTGTTTTTTGAGAACCGAATTCGGGCAGAGGGCAGAATTTGGCTGGAGTTTGGATACAAAGATTTTGCAAACGAACGTCGCATTGAGATTTGAAAGTAATAAATATTTGATATGAAACAACCAAACTCGGACCGAACTCGGCCTGAGTTCTATCTAAGTTCATATAGTAATGTTTTGTCAAATTCTATTGCATGGGATAAATGAAACCTTTGGTAAGTGGACTTTGAATGAATGGGTAGGCTTTATAGATGAGTGGACTGTGAATAACCTAAGCCAGTAATACTCAGTCAATTTTACAATTTGTATCCTAGACTCAATAAAGGATAAAATACATAATAACTTTAAAATGACTCAGACTGATTCCAGTGCATAAGTACTTCGAGATGATGATTTTTATGCTTGCTGATGTTGTAGTACACTCTCTGATATTGAATTACTTGACCTGAAATGTTAGCAGTAGTTTGTATATTTGTTATTAACTTAAGTCATCTGTTGATTTATCAAGATCGGGTGTGACCATTTGGTAATGGTCCAACAGAAGATTCCTCGTCTACAGAAGCTTCGTGACACAGTGACAATCTTGCTTCCATCCATAATCGCCTCGTCAAAGGGACAACGCGATCGGCAATCAGATCGGACTCCTACAGTTGTACTTCCCCAGAATTTTTGTACTCGTATACGATGCTTTAAAAAATTTTAATAAAAATACTGTTTATTTTTTGCAAACAAAATGACGTCTCTGCTGGGGACGACCTTCCCTCCAATGAGAAGGTGACAACTCAAGGCGATTCATCATCGATTGGATCAAAGAAAGGAACGTTGGTCGTTAAATTCGACCAAACAACGTTCGAAAAGATGCTAAGTGGTCCTGGTGCTAAGCGCACCCTTGTTTCTACAAACAGGGCACGTACAGACACTGTGACCAAAGCTAGATGCAGAGTAAATATGCAGAATCACTTTCTGAAGAGGCGCCTCAAATGGGTGCTAAGCCTGCTAGTGTACCACAAGGAGATAGGCGCCCACTAGAGGGCGCTCATTATCTCAAGACCACTGATCCCGCCTCTGTTGTGATGCCCAAATCTTTGGACGCATCTAGAGATAGGCGCCCACTTGAGGGTGCCCATTCTCTCAAATCTACCTCTGTAGTGATGCCCAAATCTGTGGGCGCATCATCTGGAGATAGGCGCTCGCTTGAAGGTGCCCATTCTCTCAATCTACCATAATTCTTCTGTGGGAGATAAGCCACAGAGAGATAGGCGCCCACTTGAGGGTGCCCATTCTCTTCCATCTATTTTGCCAAACTCTGAGTCTTTCAGCAAAGGCACTTCGGCTGCTCAAAGGCGTCGTATTAGACGCACTGAGAGATTGCACGCACAACAAAAGGGGATACTTCCTACCCCTCACATGCGCATAAGTTGTAATGCACATAAAAAACTCCAAGTGCAACAGACTAAAATGATGGTTGATAGATACTGCTATGCGCACCCATCTTAACAGGCGCCAAGCCCAACTTAACCAGAATGTGCGCCCTATTGCTGAACAAGCAATGGCACCTATAAGTTCTGGGCTCCCAAAATTCTCCTCTGTCAATGTGAATCTGTTCAAAGGGTGACACCTACTACTTCGAAGTGCCCAAGGATGAATGCTAAAAATCCTCTCACTTATGCGCTAAATTAGGTGCTTCCTTTACCTTTAAGGAACCAACAAGGCCAGGAACATGCCATGTCTTCCTTCTTCTTCTACTAAGAAAATTGACCTCCATGATCTAATTTCTCAAAAACGGAAGACCGTATACCTATCTCCACCAATAGCGCATCATTGCAGCTCACATGAGATTACAATCAGGTGCTGTTGCAAAATGGCCAAACGGTCAGTTTTTATATCTTACTTTGACCCATCCAGTTGAGGTATCTTCAGAAGATGATTCATATATGCCTCTGTTAATATGACAACTCATCGCTCTCACAAGGCCGGGGGTAGCCCAAGAGTACTTCGTCTCAGACCCATACTCATAGACCCCGGTTCGTACACATCGCACATTTATGGGGTCTATCGACACACCAGATCAAGGAGTCGAGCTATAATCGGTCAAAGGAATCTTTCCATTTCTTATCCTGGCGGTAGCTCTTTACACGATTTTGATGCCACTAACGAGAGTTTTGAGCAGACTATCTTCTTCAATATCTAGAGAGGTAACTACGTACCATCACAGAAGATCAGGATGCTTCCTATTGTGCTAGCTAGGAGCAACGAATCATCGTGCTAGAAGACAAATTGAAAACAATGGCCGAAATGGTGGCAAGCATACACACCATAATTGGGCTCAATACATGGTTCCACCGGTTGTGAATACAACCCAAGAACCTATATCGGTATCTGCTCATGTTAATCTTATTTTGGGGGTACGGTCTTCTCATATCACCACCATACCAGTACAGGTTACTCCAAGTCAGTCGGGGCTGGAGGTGGTACTTATATGCAATCTCCTCTTAACACATCCAACCAATCCACTACTCCGCAAATGTTGGAAGACACTACATGGCTGTGCAACTCTTGCGTTCTCAATTCGAAGCCTTCAAGCAAAAAGACGGCCTGCAGAAGTGGTTATCAAATAACCATACCCTATTGAGGGAAAGAGGTACAGTTTCTACCCAAGTATAAGTCTCCTACTATAATGTTGTTTGATGGTAGTACATCTCCGAATCAATATCTCGATCACTTTGAGATAATGACAGACCAGCTTCAACCTAATGATGCTCTCCTCATAAGAGTCTTGTTGGGTGTTTGAAAGGAGTAGCCTACGACTGGTATCGCAACCTGCCAGATGGGTGTATTACTTCTTTTGTAATTCTAAAACAAATTATTCGGAGCGCTTCTATGAAGGAACAAACGACATGACTATGTCGGCTTTGATCAAGATCATGCAAAGGCCCAACGAAACCATGGATCGTTTCATTGAGCGTTACCGTCACGAAGCACTCAAAATGCCTTTGGGAACTCTAGATGCATTAATATAGATACATGCAAATCGAACTTGTTATCTATAGTTAGCATGTGGATGGGTTCCACTCAATTTCAAGATTGATTTCTTCATAATAAGTGCCAGAGCAGCTGCAAAAAGTGCTAACAAATTCAAACAGTTAGGCATCCAGATGCCTAATCTCGACAAAGATGAACAACAAACGACCAACAGCGGAGGTCGCCAGAACAACTGTAAAGTGCTGAAAAATTCAAACAGTTAGGTATCTGGATGCCTAATCTTTGGCCGTCAACATAAGTCAGCCAACGCCTACCCCAACAGTACCACCACCGAGGGCACCACGTCCGAAAGAAGAATATTTCTTCGCGGAGGATATCATGAGCATCATCGAATGCCTAATCCAAAGAATAAACTTAGTTCCGGATGCAAAACGGCCAGAAGAAGTCGGTAAAACTGGCCATCCTAAATATTGTGTCTATACAGGTTTATTAGACATCTGAATCGAGCATGCTATGTGCTCAAAGGAAAGATCCAAGAGATGGTCAAGTCTGGCGCAATCACTCTCCAGCAGGACGAAAAGATTATGACGATAACATGTCTCTCTCTCTACAATTTGGTGGTAATTTCCTGGCTCAATTTGTACAGGATGGTGTTTTCCCTATTTCGAGAACTAATATGGAGATTGTAAATCTCTCACCTGCAGAACCGATGGTAGTTCCTCTTTCTACTAAAAAAAGGAGAAATCATATGGATCCATCCAGACTTGGTGTCAGACTTTGAAGCACCATCTTTCACCACAAAGCCAAGAAAGCAACCAATTACAAGTCATGTCATGTGATTTTATTGGGTCAACATTACCTTCCACCCTTAACTGCTACCTTCATCTCGGCGACAGATTCTTCTTCTCCTTCCTCCCCTTCTGAGATAGCACTGTCAAAGCCAGAGGCCAAAATATCAATCAGCTTTCCATCTGTATAGTGCACAGTCTCGTGAACTAATGACAAAGATGGGATATGACCTACAAAAAGCCCCCAGCTTGAATAATGGAAAGGGATCTCCAGTACCCCTTTCTCTATGTCTTCCAGATAACCAATCTCGTGTCGGCTTAGGTTTTTGGATGAACTTTCACCCTCCTAGAAGAAATATTCTAAAATCAAAATCTACACGAAAAAATTATAACATGGTGTCCTTTGAACCTGCCTCCGAAGAAGAAGCTTTAACCGGTACCAGGTCTAGGAGAATCTACTTGCAGGATTATTCAGAAGGTCAAGAGAACTCTGCTCCAATTCGAGGC
The DNA here is from genome assembly GCA_029216955.1 of Iris pallida. NCBI lineage: Eukaryota > Viridiplantae > Streptophyta > Magnoliopsida > Asparagales > Iridaceae > Iris > Iris pallida. The sequence continues at coordinate 2,345,071 of JANAVB010036617.1, read as the reverse complement.
TATTCCAACATCGTCTTCTTCCCCTATCGCGAATGTTGTCTTCTTCATCACCTTCAGTGGAACAGACTCTTCCC
>JANAVB010036617.1:2138475-2344984 GCA_029216955.1 Iris pallida | reverse complement strand
CCGAGGAAAGTGCAGGACAAGGGCACGAAGGTCGCCGAACGGCGAGCACGCGATCACACGGGGGGGAGGGGGCGAACGCGGCCAGCACCGGGGCCACGCGGGTCGCACAGGCTAGAGCGGACAGCGGACGGGCTGGCTCAGGCGGCGGGAGGCCGGTCAGGCGCGGGTGCATGACGGGAGTCGCACGGGCTGCGTCAGAAATGCCCCAAGAGGATGTCGGATCGAGCGGAGCGAGGTGGGGAGCATCGTGCTGCGATCGGATTGGAAAGAGTAAAGGTAGAAGGAAATGATGGGGCTTTGTGAAGGTTTGGGAATGGAAGCTATTGTAAGAAGCTTCTGGAAAAGTTTCTCTTTGTTTATTATTTGGATGGGGAATGGGTTTGGGTAGAAAATAATTCTAATATAATTAGCAATTTAATTCTAACACCTAGCTAAAATTCAATGTATCAATAATTAACCATTTATAATCAATACTATCATTTAATCTTTTATAACTCAAATTGTTTTTCCTATTTAACCGACTACGTATATAATAATAATAAATAATAATAATAATAATAATAATAATAATAATAATAAATAATACAATAATAATCATAAACCTATTTATCATGAAACTTAAATATCTAGCAGACTTAAATATCATAAAACCCATTTATTAATAAATTCTAATTTATGGGTTTTAAAGATAATAACTCTAGGGATCCGTTTAGTTTGCACAGTTGAACAATATAATATAATTAGCATTAAGTTATCAATCTAATATGAGTGTTTGGTTGGACAAAAAAATGTAATCACAATGATAAGTTTGATTATTGTAGTCGCTTAAAATATCTGTCTCTCTTAGGTGCCTAACGTTCTTAGGTGCCCATTATCTTTTAGGTGCCTAACACTCTTAGGTGCCCATTATCTTTTAGCCGCCTAACACTCTTAGGCACCCCATGTCTTTTAGGGGCCTAACTCTCTTAGGCGTCCATTGTTCTTAAGAGTTATGTTCTCCTAGGCTCCTCATGCATTCAGGCGCTCATCTCTCTGAGATGCCCTGACCCAATTAGGCGCCTACTACTACTAGGTGCTCAATTTTTCTACGTGCCTACTTCCTTGGGTGCCTTTCTCAAAGTATTCAGTTCCCTGCTGATGTATTAATCTGCCATGCATACTGAACATGGTGCACTACTCCGAATTCCTTGAAGAATGTGCCCATCACTTGGCGACGATCATGCACCTATTCCGCATAGGCGCCACATGTCAAAGGCATCCCTACTTAAAAATGGCGCCCAGTGGCTTAGGTGCCTATCCAGAAAAAAGGTGCCTACTTTGGATAACTGTCAGGTGGTTATCTCTTGGCTCTATAAATAGAGCTCCACTCCCCCAACGTACAGACACAGAGAGGAGGGTATAGCTTGAGCACTCATCGCACTTCCATCTTCTGCAATCATCAATTCTCAAGAGCAAGTTCTTCAACCGTTAATCGAAGCCGAAGTTCTGTCGATACTTCTACACGGCGAGCCATACAGAAGATAAAGGACCATTGAGCACCTCTAGAGAGGGTTGAATAGAGTGAGTGTGAGTGCAGTGAAATAAATTACCACTTAAAAAATTAAAGGCAGATAACTATGGCAGTGAATAAAGAGACAATAAATAAATGTAGCAAGAGATCAGAGAATCAAACTCAGTGAACACCGTAATATATATACTGGTTTTCTACTTGGAGGACTAATCCAGTTGCAGGTACTCTTGCCAGATGTTAATCCACTATTCACAAGCTAATTTAGAGCTTGCAGTCACTTTACAATACCTGCTTGGTGACAAGTGCACGACCAACTTCACAACACCGTGTTTGGTGACGAGCGCACGAACAGCTCCTAAAACATAGATGATTGAACTTGAACGACCTCTTTACAACTTTGAGAACCAAACAACTCTAAATCGAATCGATATTACTGACTTTGGCTAAGAGATGTATAGGTGGAGTATGAAAGCTTTTAGAAGGCTAAAAATACTTTCGGAATAGATAAAGGAAAGAAATGATGATGATTTGAAAAGGAAAATTTTTCTTCTATTTATAGGTGTTTTTTAGAACCGAATTCAGGCAGAGTTCGGGTGGAGTTCGAATGCCAAGATTTCGCAAATAAACATTGCATGCAGATTTGGAGGTAACAAACATTTGAATATGAAACAACCGAACTCGGGCCGAATTCGGCCTGAGTTCTGTCTAAGTTCATCTAGTAATGTTTTGTCAAATTCTGTTGCATGGGATAAATGGAACTTTTGGTAAGTGGACTTTGAATGAATGGGTAAGCTTTATAGACGAGTAGACTGTGAATAACCTAAGCCAGTAATACTCATCGATTTTACAATTTGTATCCTAGACTCAATAAAGGATAAAGTACATAATAAACTGTAAAATGACTCAGCCTGATTCTAGTGCATAAGTATACTTCGGGATGATGATTTTCATGCTTGCTGATGTGGTAGTACACTCTCTAATATTGAATTTACTTGACCTGAAATGTTAGCAGTAGTTTATATATTTTGTTATTGACTTAAGTCATCTGTTGATTTATCAAAATTGGGTGTGACCATTTGGTAATGGACCAACAATCTCCTCCATTTTGATAATTGACAAACTTTAGTCTATACCAAAATATATAATAACTTGAAAAAATGGTGGTACTGCTCTTTCTTGTCACGACCCGCACCCACTGTGAGGGTACGAGAAGAACAATGCCCAGCCTACGTCGCAGTGTCGACGGTAGAACAATGTCCTAGGTCACAATATCTAACAATATAAGGTAACTGAACAGTATACACTCCGAATGGAGGTGACATAACAGAACAGTCTCAATCACATCTAAGGCTGATACAGAATAGTAAAGGTAGATAGAGAGATCAAAGCACAATATAATACAAATAAGAGAGAGAATCTAAGTGTCTAAGATAACAACTCAAGAACATCCAACTCAATACAAGTCTCTAAATATATACAACATCTCAGAACAACAACTGAAAATCAAATTACAATGCTGAAAGAAAAGCTAAAGCCTAGCTATCTAGCCTAGACTATGGGAGTAGCATCCTGTACTGCAGCTGGGTCCTCCAGAGGAACCAGGTCGCAGGTGTCGTCTAAGCCTGCTCCGTAATAGGTGGTACATAGGGCCTCCTCCTCATCCTTTGTAATATTTTCAACAGGTCCAGTCAGGACAGGAGCGAGTACAGTACATCTCAATAGATCATAGCAGGTTAGAAATATAATCATGCAGTAAAGTAAGATACATGAACTGAAGAAATACATTATATAAACAGAGAGAGAACTGTAATAGAAATATCTGCTATACATAGAGAACTAACAGTGACTAGTGAGTCAGAGTAAAATATAAACATGTGAATGGCATAAGAGATTCATGACTACAGCTAAGAGAGTGATTCATGACTATAGCTACTTGGATAATATTTACATGCCTATTCTACTCCCCCATCCCCAATCAATACACAAGGATCTGTTCAAGTTATGTTAAGATTCGTGAAACTTCACATGGCTCATAAAATAGTGATACGTGAAGGTGATTCATGATGGCTCTGTGAACATGAGAGTACATGTGTCACAAGTGATTCGTGAATCAGAGGAAGCATAGAGATACGTGATGATTCGTGAAACGCACAAAACATGAAGTATTCGATGCTCCCGAGCGGGATAACATCTCATGAAAAGATCCATATAGTACCAATCCGTGTGACCAACGTGACAGTATCAAGTAAAGTAATTTAAAGCAGGAAAATAATTCTAAACAGGATATAAAATGATCAGAGAATGTACTCGCCTGGTATCCTGAATGTCTAAAGAGAATATATTGTCCGAGGAGTGGTGTCTATCTCCTATAGAACAGTACAAGTCACAACAAGTCTAAAATAAGGAAATAGACTACTACAATACATCAACATGAAGTTTGGGGTCAATCTAGGCTAAAGTCAACATTTGGTCAACTCTAGTCAACCCTAACAGTCAAACTAGGTCAAACAAGATTAAATTTGGTCAAACTAGTCTAGGTTGGTCAAACCTAGGCTTAACAAGTCAATCTAGGTCAACCAAGCTATTCTAGGTCTAAATAATATCTATGTATACAAGTATAATCTATATATGTACCATATGTACATTATTTATACTAGCTAGTATATACATATAGCCTACAATATCACACACCTATATGTATTATACAATTTCATGCATTCATACTATACATACATATCATATTTATCTACTTCATTTATATATGCATACCTTCCATACAAACATGCATGTTTGCCTATATTACATTACATTCATTATTGTATACATGTTTTTATACATAACATCCATTCAAAGAATGAAAGAAGGAAAGGAAGACAGTGAGTTAAGGGGCTGTGAAGAGTGTATGAAGTGGAAAGAGAGTCTGTGGCATGTTAGAGTAATCTCAGATTATAACCCTTATTTAGTGCAACAACCATGAAAACCAAATCAGTTTTATACAAAATCAAGTCAGTTAACCTATCAATTCTCAGATTTTGTGTGTGCGTGTGAGTGTACATATGAGAGTATGAGTGTGTGTATCCCTGTGTGTAGTGTCAAAGTATAGGCATGTGTGTGTGAGTGAATGAGTGCCTGTATGTGAATTATGAGGGTGTGAAGGCCATGTGTGGTTGTGTGTGTGTTGAGTGTAACAGTGATAGGAATAATATACGTGTGTGTTTGTGTGAATGCTATATGTAAGGTGACAGGGAGTAATTAGAATAGTGTCACATACATGTGTGTGTGAGTGTTTGTGTTACAGTGTGGCTGTGCAGTGAGTGTTGAGGGAAGAATTTAGTAAGGATATGTGTGTATATGTATGTGTTTTCAGAAATCAAAAATGAAGGATCATGTGACAGAATATGGTTTAGATAGGGTGTGCGTGTCTCAGTTTTAGGCTAATGTGCAAGGGTGTCACATTATGTGTAACAGTGATAGTGTCATGTGTGTTGATAGGAGTGTAGATGACAGGAACTAAGGAGGGTGGCATGTTCTCAGGTTTTAAAAACCAATGACAGTCTCAGTTTTGTATGTGGGTTAACACCATTCTCAGGAATCCCTAAACTAAGTGACAGTGAAATACGACCCTAGCAATCCAAAAATCTAATTCGAAACCCATTGCCCAACCTAAACCACAATTAATCATATACACTATTCCTTAAATATGTAGGTAAGTCTAGTTAAACATTAACATCATAAAAATATCAGTTTAAATGCAAAATTTAAAATTCAGAAAACATGAGTATCAATCGGGTATCAGGAAAATTGGGATAACAAGAATTCGACCCTAAATCATTAAAATTATAATAAAAGGTTGGTAACTAGTGTTACAAATGTGAGGGTACTAGGTAGGGTCTTCGTGTCCAAGAACTGGACACGAATCGTGTCCAAATAGCTGTACAAACACAGACACGTACTGCGCACAATAATCGTCGTGTACGCGCGTATAACACGCGACATGACATGATACGACTCGTGTTTGTGCACCTAGGTTCGTCTAGGGTAGGGCTAGGTCTGTGTCGGCCTGAAACGTGTCCATGTGACACATAGGCACGATACGAACCCGTGTCAGCAGCGCATGTGCGCGTGTACAGCCGCCTTCGCGCGACAGCGCACGGCCAGTACGGGGGCGATTGTGCCGCACACACTCCACGAGGTACTCCCAAATTTTGGGAGCACGGTCGCAGACGTTGCCCCAAGGTTCACACAAAGTTTCAGGACACGACGTGTCCTGTGTCCAGAAAAATGGACCCCGTGATGCAACACGGCCTACGGGCCAGTGATGCGTGTCCACGCGCAAAAATAGGACACAAACGGACACAAAACACCATACAACCTTCACAAAGACTGATACACACATCAAGATCTACAAATCCATCTAATTACATTTCAAAAATATAAAAATTTATTCCTATGTGGCATTTTTACAAACACTAGTATACCATTACGATACGTGTCCGATACGGACATGAAATGGACACGAATTGTGCCCAAATTTTGGGAACAGCTAGGAAACCCTAAAACCTAACCTTATATGAAAAAAAATCAGGAAAAACTATGAGTTTAGATGATTTACCTATTGAGTATCGAAACTCAAGAAAAGCTTCAAAGAGGGGATTCCAAATGGCAACTCCAAATCTCCAAATGGCATACAAACTGAGGTACTCCTCCAAAATCAGTATATAAATAGAAATTAGATCCTATTGCAAAAGACTAGGACTAAAAAGGAGCTAAAATAAATTAATTAGGAATTTATAAGGTTGGGGATTTACCTCTTTCTAAACTTGAGATCTATTTCCAAGAAGGCTAACCCTAAATGAAGGAGGCATTAAATAGGGGTGGAAAACCCTAGGTTGGCTGCCATGGGTGGGCTAGGATTAGTCATGGGCTTAATTCATGGGCCTAAGGCTTAAACACTTGACTTAAAATTGATAAATCATAAGTCATTGACTTAAGCCATAAGTCATGAACTAATTTCATTTAAGTAATCCTTCCTACCTTAAGACTAATTTCTAATGACTAAAATTAGGTTAACTAGAGTTTGACTAGGGTTAGTTCTACAAGGACTCAACTAGTCAAGACTAACATAACACATAGCAATATTTAATTAATATTAAATTCACACAAATTCCCATAAATCATAATAAATTCAAATAAATACTAAAATGGCTAAAATACCCTCTAGGCTAAAATATACTAGTCAACATCCTAATCACATGGCTATGCTCTAAGGTTACACTAGTCAAACACCAAAATCATAAGTTATGATTTAAAATAGTTTTAAAATGATTAAAAATTACCAAAAATCATATTATCATTTAAATATCATAATTAAATAAATTAAAATACAAAATTTCAAAATTACCCTCATTTTAGAAACTGGGTGTTACATTTCTCCCCCTTTGTCATTATCAAAATGTTATGGCTCCTCCGTAACGTGTGAAGCAAATAATGCTCACCAAAAGACAAAGAAAGAACATATCCATATATAACAAGTCGTAGCAATAGTAAACGAGAAGTAGCAGTAAGAAAAGACAAAGAAATATCATAATATTACTAGAATAAGATGCAACTAACATAAACTGCATAAGTCATAACTCAAAAGTTTATGACTATCAAAAGGAGTCTAATAAAAAGTCTAACTCGAAAGTTTAGACTGATACATCATAAGGAAACTACATAGATCATCATCTAGCAACTACATCCAAAAAACACTAACAGTAGTCCCAGATCATAATGGCATATCATCACCTCCAGTAGCATCCGGTAGAAAGTAAGCAGTAGTAGGATCAAAATGAGCAAAGTTAGCCTTATCGTCGAACCTCGAAACAGTGAATCTGGGGTAATGGATTATCGAAACAGGATGAGTAGGATCATGAGATAGACTCCAGTGTATATCAGCAATGCTTTTCTACAATACCTGTGCCTAGGTGATGTGGCGGAACTCAGAGTCAATGTAACTCTGATGACGTTGAGCTAAGAGAGCAACAAAGTCATCAAAGCACTGATAAAGCCTGGGTTAAAACCAGGAGCAGGGGCTGGAGCAGCTGGAGCAGGAGTCTGAGGGCCATCATCATGAACCCAAGAAGCAGGTTCGGCACCGGGTGGAGGAGGAGGGTTGGGATGCAACCCAGCTCTACTAAGCTCGGTAGCAGGAGAAGAGAAAGGAAAGATTTGAAGATAAATTTCAAATCTCTTGAAGATAGATGCCAGGTGCATTGGGTAAACAAGGTTATGCCCCGCACTTCTGTAATTGAGCATCCAGGCCATAACAGCCTTGGGGATGGAGAAAGGAATCCCAAAGTGAATATGATACATCGCAGATAGTTCCATAAAGGTTATCTCGTCAGAAGGTCCCTTTTTCTAAACTAAAGCGAAGAAAATAAAGCGATACAGTTCATAGAAGTAGTGATTTAAGTATTTTGAATACACCCTACGTGGGACAGGACGAGGGTGACACATCAATTCTTTGAAGGAGTCAAGGGTGATAAGAACTTTCGAGTTACCCTTATCCAGCAACACAAAAGTAGAAATTGCCATTATCTTTTACTTGCAAGTTGCAGTAAAACATCCTAACTAAATTATCGTAAATATTATCAGCAATTTCAAAGAAGTCCCAAAATCCAAGTCGGCTAAAGGTAGGAGCATATTCAGAAAAATTATAAAGTTGACACAAGCTCCAGCACAGATTTTACGACCAAAGAAGGAATTAAACCAAAGATCGAAAAATTCTTTGTCAGAAAATAGACCAGAATCATAGTCGTCATTATCAGAGTGACGAGCTGGACTGAAAACATTGGTTGAGACATAGTCAGATGAAGATGATCCTACTTGGGAGGCATCAATCTTTCTCTTTTGGGCTTTGGGTGCCATAGAAGAAAAAAAGAGAAGATAGATGATTACCTTCGAAGAAGGAAGAAGAAGATGAAGGGGATCACTTCAAAACTCCACAAAACTTGAAGAGGAGGAGGAGGAGAAGGAGAACCTTCACTTAGGGTTTAGGGAAGAATTCTCGGTGGGATGATGAGAATAAAAGTGGTAAAAGTTGGGTATATAAAGGCTAGGGCCAGCTATTCTGTTCTGGAAATCCGTACAGTTACTATGCGAACTCGATTTGAGTTCTGCCCGCGTTCAGCTGCTTGTATTTCCAATGTCATTAATGCTGTATAATTGATAATATTCAATACATAACTTACACACTTCTTTATTTAATAATTTTTATTACTTTGGGTTAGTTGTAGGGGCCGGATCCCAGCTAACGGTAGTCCGAAGACTACTACACCGTGTCGCTTCAGGCTATTTAAGCTTGCATAATAGAAGGACCCTTTCGTCTTGTACCCAAATAACTTCCATTAATAAAATTTAAAGTGTTGAGTTATAAATTAATTTATTAATCGTACTATATTATGAATCTAAAAATTCAAGTATGTCGAGCTCTCGACGCAGATTGTTAAAGCAGTCTTCAGCCAATGATTTTGTGAAAATGTCTGCTAGTTGATGATCTGTGTCAACGAATTCTAAGCAAATATCCCCGTATTATTGGTAATCACGTAAAAAGTGATGACGAATCTCTATGTGCTTTGTGCGTGAGTGACATACAGGATTCTTAGTCAGGTTAATAGTGCTAGTGTTGTCACAATAAATAGAAATCTTAGTGTAGTGCAGATTGTATTCTTCTATGGTTTGCTTCATCCATAAAATTTGAGCACAACATCGTCCTGCTGCGATATACTCAGCCTCAGTAGTTGATAGTGCTAGAGAATTTTATTTTTTGCTAAACCATGAGAATAAGGCTTTTCCTAAGAAATAACACGTACCACAGGTACTTTTACGGTCTAATTTGCATCCGAGTAACCTATCAAGTTAAAGGATTTGGTTTTAGGATACCATAAGTCGACTGTTGAAGTTCCCTTAAGGTATCGAAAGATACGCTTAACGACACATAAGTGTGATTCCTTAGGATTTGTCGGATATTATGCACAAATACAGACACTAAACATAATATTGGGGCGACTAAAAGTTAAATACAATAAACTACCAATCATACCTCAATAATTATGCTAGTCAAAAGGTTTGCCACTTTCATCATTGTCAAGCTTTGTTGATGTAGCCATTGGAGTTCCGATTGGCTTTACGTTGTCGAAGTAATACTTTTTCAGTATATCCTTTGTATATTTAGCTTGATTGATGAATGTTCCTTTTGAGTGTTGTTTGATCTGAAGTCCTAGGAGGAAGTTCAGCTCTCCCATCATACTCATCTCAAATTCATTCTGCATACACTTAGCAAAATCTTGACAAAGTTTTTCGTTAGTAGATCCGAATATGATGTCATCAACATATATTTGCACAAGAAGAATATCATCATCTAAAGACTTGATAAATAAAGTAGTATCAACCCTTCCTTTTGAAAAACTATTTTCAAGTAAGAAGGCACTTAGGTGTTCATACCAAGCACGAGGTGCCTGTTTGAGTCTATAGAGTTCTTTCTTAAGTTTGAAGACGTGATCAAATTTTTTAGAATCTTCAAAACCAGGGGGTTGTTTCACAAAAACTTCTTCTTTCAAAAATCTGTTTAAAAATGCACTTTTTACGTCCATTTGAAATAATTTGAAATTATTAAAACATGTAAATGCATAAAATATGCGGATAGCTTCTAGTCTAGCAATAGGAGCATATGCCTCGTCATAATCAATACCTTCTTCTTGATTATAATATTGTGCCACTAGACGTGCTTTGTTGCGTAGAACTTGTCCATCTTTACTTAATTTATTTTGGAACACCCATTTAGTACCAATTATCGATTGACCAATAGGTTTAGGAACGAGTTTCCAAACTTGGTTTCTCTCAAATTGATTATGTTTTTCTTCCATATTCATCATTAAAGCATTTGCTACATTCTTAGGTTCTACTTGTGAAATGAATGCTACATTAGTTGCTATTTCATTATCTCTATATGAAGAGCGTATACTTACACCTTTTGATATATCACCTATAATGAGCGTCTCGGGATGATATGGCAAGAACTTCAATGACTTGAATCTATGTGTTAGATCTTCCACGGGACTTTTATCAGTTCTGGCTTGTACATCTTTATCATCATTGTCGCTAGATCTGTGACTATTGAGCTCATCAAAAGTAACGTTAATGGATTCTTCAACAATCATAGATCTTTGATTGAAAATTCGATATCCCTCACTCTTAGCAGCATATTCGAGAAATATCCCTTCATCTGCTTTAGAGTCGAACTTTCCCAAGTTGTCCTTGGTGTTCAAGTTAAAACAGCGACATCCAAAAACTTTAAAATATGAAATATTTGGAATTTTCCCAAACCAAAGTTCATAAGGTATTTTTTTGGGGATATGTCGAATTAACACCCTATTTAAAACATGATAAGCTGTACTTACAGCTTCTGTCCAAAATATTTTGGAAGATTATGCTGATTCAGCATGACTCTAGCTATCTCGCTTAGAGTACGGATCTTCCACTCCACAACATCATTCAGTATTTTTGAATTCGCCACCATGATCACTTCGAATACAAGTAATTATGAAGCCTTTTTGGTTTTGTACATTTTTACAAAATATCAGAAATTCAAAAATTGTGTCACTTTTGTTTGATAAGAAGTAAACCCAAGTAAAGCAAGATAAATCATCAACAATAACAAAGGCGTAGAGTTTACCGCCAAGACTAATGACTCTAATAGGACCAAATAAATCCATGTGTATCAACTGTAAAGGTCTAGAAGTACTTACAGCGTTGATGGATTTGAATATAGACCTATGTGCTTTGTTCTTTTTACAGTCTGCACATACCATATCTCTCTTGAATGATACCTCAGGGAGTCATTTTACTAACTTTTTAGTGCTTAGCCATGATATAGTGTCCATATTAGCATATCCTAGCCTCATATGCCATAGCCAGCCTTCATCTAAGTTTGCTACTAGGCATCTTCCTGCATTATTAGTACTCTCTAGAAAGAAAAATAAATATTGTCTTCTCTAATTTCTTCATATACGGGATTACCAGATGACATATCATATATTGTAAATTTATCTTTTACAAAATTGATTCCATAACCATTATCTGCCAAGTGACTTATGCTCAGTAGGTTATGCTTCAATTCCGTAACTAGATAAACATCTTTCATTACAGGATGAGGATATATACCAACAATGTCATTTCCAATGATAACACCTCTCAGATTGTTTCCGAATGAGACGTATCATTCTTTCTTCGTTGATAGCGTAGCGAACAAAGATGCATCACCAGTCATGTACCACGAACATCCGCTATCGAGGATCCACTTGCTTTTAGCATGAGAGGGTTGAGGGTCCACCTACAAAACAAGTAGATGAACCCTTTGGTACCCATTTATTGAAGGGTCCATGTTGATTAGTCTTAGGTCTCCAAATCAGTGTGTGATTGTCAACAAGCTTTCTTGCTAGACAATACTGTGATATGTGCCTATGAATACCACAGTACGTGCAAGTAAATTTTGAAAACGTGTTAGTTGAATTTGTGTTAACATGCATATGTGGTTTCTTTGAAAACCTATATGTGAAGGCATGGTGATATTCGTGTTTCTTACGTGCTTTCTCTGTTTTAGTCCTTTTAGGTGTATGCTTAGCATTAGGACTAACTTTAGGCTATGTTACATGTATAGTCTGTTTACCTAACTTGATTTCTAAATTTTTAGAAACCGCATAAGACTCTTCATATTTAGCGGTCATAACAATGAGTCTTTGCTCTGTGACTAAGTGCCTCTTCTTCTCTATGTCATATAACTCTTGTATCTTAACATAGTCTCTTTCTTTCTTTTTAATTTTGAGGATAGCCTCATGATAGTCTACTTTAAGTTTGGCTATCTCATCGGTGTTTCTGGTAGTAGATGTCTCTCAAATATCTTCAATGATATTTGACAATCTAGCTACTTCGGTTGTGCATGCCTTGACCTCTTTTCGAGATTGCTTATACTTGTCAAGCACATTTCTGTGTTCTTCAAGTAATTCGCTGAAGGTATTTTCTAGCACATCGAAAGTAAAGTCATTATATAGAGGATTTGAGGATACCTTATCGAAAGCCATAAGACAGACATTTGCAGTGCTGCAGGTTCTATCTTCTTCCTCTGGTTCACTAGCATCACTTTCATGCCAGATACTTGCATTTGCATACTTTCGACCAGTTGTTGTTCTTCATCTTGATTTTGATCTATCATATGGACTGCTTTTCTTTGGAGTTGGGCATTCCTTCTTCATATATCCTGATTTCTTGCATCCAAAGCAGATTGTTTCTTCTTCATTACTTTCATGGACATCTTTTTTCCTTCTGTTTAATTTCTCAAACTTTAAGAATTTTTTGAATTTCTTCATTAGCAGGGCTTGTTCATCACCACTGGATGATTCTTTATCAGAATCTTTGCATGTTGATCTTCTGGCTTGAGCTTTGAAGGCGACAGATTTTTCTTTTGGGATTGTTTCTTCAAACTCTTGTAGGTCCAGCTCTTGGGTCATCAGCTTTCCCATAAGTGTTTCCAGAGTCATTGTGGTGAGATCGTTTCCTTCAATGATTGTCGTTGCCTTTGGGTTCCAGTTCTTGGTTAAAGCCCGTAGCACTTTCTGATCTTCTCGTGATTACTGTAATCCTTACCAAGAGATTGTAAAGAATTAGTAATATCAGGGAAACGAGTGAACATCTGTGTAATTGACTCGTCAGGTTTTATTTTGAAAGATTCATATTCCTATATTAGTCTGCTGATTTTGGATTCCTTCACTTGGGAAGTACCTTCATGAGTTACCTCAAGAATTTTCCAAATCTCATGAGATGTCTTACAAGTTGAAACTCATTGAACTTTGTCTTATCAATTGCACAGAACAGTGCATTGATGGCATGTGCATCTAGACAAGCCTTTGCTTTTTCTGCCTCTGTATATTTATCATGAGGCTTGTCTGTAAGTATGCCATCAATCACTGTAGGTGTCGGTTTCTTATAACCAGCAATAACTATTGGCCAAAGATCAAAGTCAAGAGACTTTAAGAAGAATGTCATACATGTTTTCCAGTAAATGTAGTTTGTTCCATCAAATAGTGGGGGTCTATTTGTGGATTGCCCTTCACCGATGAATATTGATTTCATGGCTGCCATATATATTCTCTGAGATTGTTATATTAGAATATAACATGCTCGGATACCAATTGTAGGACCGTTGAGCACCTCTAGGGGGTGAATAGAGTGAGTGCGAGTGCAGCGAAATAAATCATCACTTAAAAAATTAAAGACAGATAACTATAGCAATGAATAAAGAGACAAAGAGATTAGAGAATCAAACTCAGTGAATACTGCGATATATACTGGTTTTCCTCTTTGAGGATAAATCCAGTCGCAGGTACTCTTCCCTGCTGTTAATCCACTATTCGCAAGCTAATTGAGAGCTTGTAGTCTCTTACAACACCGTGCTTGGTGACAAGTGTACGACCAACTTCACAACACCGTGCTTGGTGACGAGCGCACGAGCAGCTCCTAAAACAAAGATGATTTCTGAACTTGAACGACCTCTTTACAACTCTGAGAACCAAATAACTCTAAATCGAATCGATATTACTGGCTATGGCTAAGAGATGTATAGGTGAAGTATGAAAGCTTTTAGAACACTGAAAAATACTTTAGGAATAGATAAAGAGAAGAAATGATGAGTGATTTGAAAAGGAAAATTTCTCTTCTATTTATAGGTGTTTTTTGAGAACCGAATTCGGGCAGAATTTGGCTGGAGTTTGGATACAAAGATTTTGCAAACGAACGTCGCATTGAGATTTGGAAGTAATAAATATTTGATATGAAACAACCAAACTCGGACCGAACTCGGCCTGAGTTCTATCTAAGTTCATATAGTAATGTTTTGTCAAATTCTATTGTATGGGATAAATGAAACCTTTGGTAAGTGGACTTTGAATGAATGGGTAGGCTTTATAGACGAGTGGACTGTGAATAACCTAAGCCAGTAATACTCAGTCAATTTTACAATTTGTATCCTAGACTCAATAAAGGATAAAATACATAATAACTTTAAAATGACTCAGACTGATTCCAGTGCATAAGTACTTCGAGATGATGATTTTTATGCTTGCTGATGTTGTAGTACACTCTCTGATATTGAATTTACTTGACCTGAAATGTTAGCAGTAGTTTGTATATTTGTTATTAACTTAAGTCATCTGTTGATTTATCAAGATCGGGTGTGACCATTTGGTAATGGTCCAACAGAAGATTCCTCGTCTACAGAAGCTTCGTGACACAGTAACAATCTTGCTTCCATCCATAATCGCCTCGTCAAAGGGACAACGCGATCGGCAATCAGATCGGACTCCTACAGTTGTACTTCCCCAGAATTTTTTGTACTCGTATACGATGCTTTAAAAAATTTTAATAAAAATACTGTTTATTTTTTGCAAACAAAATGACGTCTCTGCTGGGGACGACCTTCTCCTCCAACGAGAAGGTGACAACTCAAGGCGATTCATCATCGATTGGATCAAAGAAAGGAACGTTGGTCGTTAAATTCGACCAAACAACGTTCGAAAAGATGCTAAGTGGTCCTGGTGCTAAGCGCACCCTTGTTTCTACAAACAGGGCACGTACAGACACTGTGACCAAAGCTAGACGCAGAGTAAATATGCAGAATCACTCTCTGAAGCGGCGCCTCAAATGGGTGCCTAAGCCTGCTAGTGTACCACAAGGAGATAGGCGCCCACTAGAGGGCACTCATTCTCTCAAGACCACTGATCCCGCCTCTGTTGTGATGCCCAAATCTTTGGACGCATCATCTAGAGATAGGCGCCCACTTGAGGGTGCCCATTCTCTCAAATCTACCTCTGTAGTGATGCCCAAATCTGTGGGCGCATCATCTGGAGATAGGCGCTCGCTTGAAGGTGCCCATTCTCTCAAATCTACCATCCATAATTCTTCTGTGGGAGATAAGCCACAGAGAGATAGGCGCCCACTTGAGGGTGCCCATTCTCTTCCATCTATTTTGCCAAACTCTGAGTCTTTCAGCAAAGGCACTTCGGCTGCTCAAAGGCGTCGTATTAGACGCACTGAGAGATTGCACGCACAACAAAAGGGGATACTTCCTACCCCTCACATGCGCATAAGTTGTAATGCACATAAAAAACTCCAAGTGCAACAGACTAAAATGATGGTTGATAGATACTGCTATGCGCACCCATCTTAACAGGCGCCAAGCCCAACTTAACCAGAATGTGCGCCCTATTGCTGAACAAGCAATGGCACCTATAAGTTCTGGGCTCCCAAAATTCTCCTCTGTCAATGTGAATTCTGTTCAAAGGGTGACACCTACTACTTCGAAGTGCCCAAGGATGAATGCTAAAAATCCTCTCACTTATGCGCTAAATTAGGTGCTTCCTTATACCTTTAAGGAACCAACAAGGCCAGGAACATGCCATGTCTTCCTTCTTCTTCTACTAAGAAAATTGACCTCCATGATCTAATTTCTCAAAAACGGAAGACCGTATACCTATCTCCACCAATAGCGCATCATTGCAGCTCATATGAGATTACAATCAGGTGCTGTTGCAAAATGGCCAAACGGTCAGTTTTTTATCATCTTACTTTGACCCATCCAGTTGAGGTATCTTCAGAAGATGATTCAATATATGCCTCTGTTAATATGACAACTCATCGCTCTCACAAGGCCGGGGGTAGCCCAAGACGTACTTCGTCTCAGACCCATACTCATAGACCCCCGGTTCGTACACATCGCACATTTAATGGGGTCTATCGACACACCAGATCAAGGAGTCGAGCTATAATCGGTCAAAGGAATCTTTCCATTTCTTATCCTGGCGGTAGCTCTTTACACGATTTTGACGCCACTAACGAGAGTTCTGAGCAGACTATCTCTTCTTCAATATCTAGAGAGGTAACTACGTACGCCATCACAGAAGATCAGGATGCTTCCTATTGTGCTAGCTAGGAGCAACGAATCATCGTGCTAGAAGACAAATTGAAAACAATGGCCGAAATGGTGGCAAGCATACACACCATAATTGTGGCTCAATACATGGTTCCACCGGTTGTGAATACAACCCAAGAACCTATATCGGTATCTGCTCATGTTAATCTTATTTTGGGGGTACGGTCTTCTCATATCACCACCATACCAGTACAGGTTACTCCAAGTCAGTCTGGGGCTGGAGGTGGTACTTATTATGCAATCTCTCCTCTTAACACATCCAACCAATCCACTACTCCGCAAATGTTGGAAGACACTAACATGGCTGTGCAACTCTTGCGTTCTCAATTCGAAGCCTTCAAGCAAAAAAGACGGCCTGCAGAAGTTGGTTATCAAATAACCATACCCTATTGAGGGGAAAGAGGTACAGTTTCTACCCAAGTATAAGTCTCCTACTATAATGTTGTTTGATGGTAGTACATCTCCGAATCAATATCTCGATCACTTTGAGATAATGACAGACCAGCTTCAACCTAATGATGCTCTCCTCATAAGAGTCTTGTTGGGTGTTTGAAAGGAGTAGCCTACGACTGGTATCGCAACCTGCCAGATGGGTGTATTACTTCTTTTGTAATTCTAAAACAAATGTTCTTGGAGCGCTTCTATGAAGGAACAAACGACATGACTATGTCGGCTTTGATCAAGATCATGCAAAGGCCCAACGAAACCATGGATCGTTTCATTGAGCATTACCGTCACGAAGCACTCAAAATGCCTTTGGGAACTCTAGATGCATTAACTATAGATACATGCAAATCGAACTTGTTATCTATAGTTAGCATGTGGATGGGTTCCACTCAATTTCAAGATTGATTTTCCTTCATAATAAGTGCCAGAGCAGCTGCGAAAAGTGCTAACAAATTCAAACAGTTAGGCATCCAGATGCCTAATCTCGACAAAGATGAACAACAAACGACCAACAGCGGAGGTCGCCAGAACAACTATAAAGTGCTGAAAAATTCAAACAGTTAGGTATCTGGATGCCTAATCTTTGGCCGTCAACATAAGTCAGCCAACGCCTACCCCAACAGTACCACCACCGAGGGCACCACGTCCGAAAGAAGAATATTTCTTCGACGAGGATGATATCATGAGCATCATCGAATGCCTAATCCAAAGCAATAAACTTTAGTTCCTGGATGCAAAACGGCCAGAAGAAGTCGGTAAAACTGGCCATCCTAAATATTGTGTCTATCACAGGTTTATTAGACATCTGAATCGAGCATGCTATGTGCTCAAAGGAAAGATCCAAGAGATGGTCAAGTCTGGCGCAATCACTCTCCAGCAGGACGAAAAGATTATGACGACTAACATCGTCTCTCTACAATTTTGGTGGTAATTTCCTGGCTCAATTTGTACAGGATGGTGTTTTCCCTATTTCGAGAACTACTATGGAGATTGTAAATCTCTCACCTGCACGAACCGATGGTATGGTTCCTCTTTCTACTAAAAAAAAGGAGAAATCATATGGATCCATCCAGACTTGGTGTCAGACTTTGAAGCACCATCTTTCACCACAAAGTCCAAGAAAGCAACCAATTACAAGTCATGTCATGTGATTTTATTGGGTCAACATTACCTTCCACCCTTAACTGCTACCTTCATCTCGGCGACAGATTCTTCTTCTCCTTCCTCCCCTTCTGAGATAGCACTGTCAAAGCCAGAGGCCAAATATCAATCAGCTTTCCATCTGTATAGTGCACAGTCTCGTGAACTAATGACAAAGATGGGATATGACCTACAAAAAGCCCCCAGCTTGAATAATGGAAAGGGATCTCCAGTACCCCTTTCTCTATGTCTTCCAGATAACCAATCTCGTGTCGGCTTAGGTTTTTGGATGAACTCTTCACCCTCCTAGAAGAAATATTCTAAAATCAAAATCTACACGAAAAATTATAACATGGTGTCCTTTGAACCTGCCTCCGAAGAAGAAGCTTTAACCGGTACCAGGTCTAGGAGAATCTACTTGCAGGATTATTCAGAAGGTCAAGAGAACTCTGCTCCAATTCTGGAGGCTATTCCAACATCGTCTTCTTCCCCTATCGCGAATGTTTTGTCTTCTTCATCACCTTCAGTGGAACAGACTCTTCCCAAACCAACAACAGCAGATAAGAAAAAATAGCCAGTCCACTTCGATAAGGCATTGAAGAAGACTCCATCCCTTGGGCTGGAGAAGCCATATAACTTTGATATATTGGTTCAACTAGCTAATACTCCAGCAAGGTTGTCAATCTTTAAACTCTTACATCTCTCAAAGGAAACTCGAAAAACATTGAGTGAAGCTTTGATACAAGCTGATACTTGTTTGGCACTCCTTAAAAAGTTGAAAGAAGAACCTACAACATGTTTGCATTGTCATAGTGTATTAGAGCTGATGCCTAATATCACCTTTACGAAGAATGATATGATGTTAGAAGACAATCGTCATGATCGTCCTCTCTATTTCATAGGATATGTCGATACTATGAAGGTTGATCGCATCTTGATCGACCTAGGGGTCTGTACTCAGTATCATGCCAAAGACTCTACTGGATGCTTTGAAGATCCCTGCACACAATATGTCCATAACGATCACGACAATCCTAGGATTTAATTTCGGCAGAAGCGAACCATTGGAAAAGATTCACCTAAAACTCCAAATAGGTAATCTTTGCACAAAGGTGACCTCCTACGTAATTGGTAATTGTGGCTCTTATAATGCTTTTCTCGAAAGACCATTCCTGCACGAGCATAACATTGTACCATCCACTCTCCACCAATGCTTTAAGTGCGTGGATGTCAATGGTGAAGTCCAGAAGGAAGTGGCAGACACCCTTTCAGAGGCATCGAAGCATACTGTAATGATTCTCGGATGTATAAGGAAGAATTTATGAAAGTGGTGCTGGCCATGGACACTGATGAAGATCAGAAGGACACCTCAAATGACGTCCTGGTGATTCCAGTTAAAGGATGTACTTCTCGTCCTCATTCTTCCCTGATGTTAACCATTTATCTTCCCTCTCATAAAAAGCAGCCTCCTGCTGGAAAGATGGAACAAAGGAAGCTCACCTCTTTTGAGCTACTTGTTATTGACATTCGTCGTAACAAACCTCTTCGTCCTTCCCGTTCTTCTTCTTCTCCTCTTGTTATCAATCTGACTAAGCCTTCTAAGGCTAAAAGTCATATTGTAAATGATAATGTATAGATCAATAAAGTAGCATCTCCTTTGCAGTATACTGATGTCTATTACTATACTCGATGTTATTTGGATATGCTAGATAATTTTAAACCACTTACAATAGGAGCAGTTCAACCTCTTCAAAGTGAGGTATCGCTTGAACCAGTACAAGATTCCTTCTTTCTAGTTCCTTCCAGAAAGAGGAGGAAAACTCCTATACTTTTTAGTAAAGGAACAGAACAAGAAACCATGCTCGACAGTGAGGATAAAAAAGACGATAATGGACGACTACAACTATGTCATTATAGTCCACAATCTAAAGAAATCTTTCGAAAGGTGGACTATGATTTTAAAACTGGTCTTAATGGCGGTAGAGAAAGACGAACTCTCATTCGTACCCCTGCTTCGAAAGGGAAATTATTACCATATTATAGCAGGATAAAGCATGGGTTGGGTTATACTTCACCGGTTGTAACTCCAGAGGCCTCTGAGTCTGACAGTGAAGAACGATCTAATTCTTTTGACTCCGTATCATGGGACTCTGACACTAGTGTCGAACATGTCCATCGAGTGACAATATCTTCTAATATGGTGTCTGCCAAATTCTTGAAAGATGACGAGGATGACTTTGAGGAGGCTCCTGAAGTAGATCCTTGGGCACAAAGGATGGACACTCAGTGGAAACTTTATTTCGAACAACGAGAACCACCTATTGAAGGTCAATTAGAAAAGATTAATGTTGGAGAAGAAGGCTCGCCAAGACCTATCTTCATCAGCAAGAGTCTCCCAAAGGCGGATAAATAAGAATTAATTCAACTTATTCGGGAATACATTGACATCTTCGCCTGGAGTTATGAGGATATACCGGGACTGTATCCTCAGATTGCTACCCACAGGCTCAATATCTTGCTCAATGCAAAGCCGGTTAAACAACAATAGTATCGATTCCGACCTGACATGATGGATATTATAGAAACTGAAGTCAAGAAGCTATCTCTTGTAGTTTTGTCAGAGAACAACAACATCCTGACTGGATTTCCAATGTTGTCCCAGTTGTGAAGAAAACAGAAAAGGTCAGAGTCTGCATTGGATTTAGAGATCTCAACGATGCTTGTCCCAATGATGAGTTTCCTCTTCCGATTACTGATGTCATGATCGACAATACTTACAAATTCGAACGAATGTCTTTTATGGATGGATTCTCAGGATTCAATCAAATCAAGATGCATCCAGAAGATGAAAAATATACATCTTTTCGTACTCCTTTGGGAATCTATTGCTACACTGCCATGTCATTTGGTCTTAAAAATGCTGGTGCAACTTATTAGTGGGCTATGAGTACTCTTCCGTGATCATTTATGGAAGACATTTGAATGCTATATCGATGATATTGCTGTCAAAAGTCGTCTAAAGGAAGACCACATCCAAGACTTGAGAACTATCTTCGATCTTATGCACCAACATCAACTCAAGATGAATCCCACAAAATCATTCCTGGGAGTCTCTAGTAGCAAATTTCCTAGATTCGTTATTACCTCTAAAGGTATACACGTTAACCCTGAGAAAATCAAAGCCATTCAAGATATACGTCCTCCTTGCAGCTTAAAATAGCTACGAGGATTCCAGGGATAGCTTGCGTATATCAGGAGATTCATCTCAAATCTCTCTGAACGATGTAGACCGTTCACTCAACTCATGAAGAAAGGTGTGTCTTTCATTTGGACTGAAGAATGCCAGCAATCATTTGAAGACATAAAGCATTACTTGATGAACCCTCCAGTTCTAGTGCCTCCAATCTCAGGAATACCCTTCCTGATGTATGTTCGAGCAATGGATCATTCATTAGGTGCATTACTAGACCAGAAGAATAAAAAGGGTCATGAGCAGGCTATCTATTATCTTAGTTGCATGATGATCGAAGCTGAATATCGTTATAGTCCGATAGAAAAAGAGTTTAGCCTTGATGTTCGCTGTTCAAAAGACACGACACTATATGACAGGCCAAACCATTCATGTCATCTCCCGAGTCAACCCACTTCGAGTTTTGATGAGGAAGCCCAGCTCAATTCCAGGCTCGCTACATGGGCCATATTATTATCACAGTACGATATAGTGTATATTCCCTAAAAGTTTGTTAAGGGTCAATTCCTCGTTGACTTCGTAGCAGCTCATCCAATTCTTGAGACGTCCAAATTATATGATAAAATTCCTGACGAAATCCTAGAATCTAACATGATTTCTGAAGAATTTCCTACTTGGTATCTATTCTTTGATGGAGCATCCATAATCAGACCCAAATGTACCATCGTCGCTGGAGTCAGAATTGTCCTCGTATCACCCGATGGATTGGCTATTCAAAGAGATTGTTCTCTGGACGAATCATGCTCCAACAACATGGTAGAGTACAATGATTTGCTCATTGGTCAACACTAGCTAAACAACTGGATATTGAATATCTTCAGGTTTACGGAGACTCTAAACTGATCGTCAATCAAGTCAGAGGAACGTATGAAATTCAAAATCAGGATCTTGTCCCATATCACGAGGCAGCAGTTAGAATGGCTATATCATTTAAAGGCTTCTTCATTGAGCATGTACGGTGAGCATACAATACAGAAGCTGATGCACTAGCTAATCTTGCTGCTGTATTAGCAATTCTAGTCGGAAGACAGCAGATGGTTGTTGCCACTAACAGAGAATTATTTGTATTGAGAATAATTCCAACATTGAATTCAGCAATTTAAACGAAATCAATGCCATCAAGGAAAACTAGAGAGCCTCCTTCATTGACTTCGTGGTACATGACATCTTACCTGAAGGTCCTAAAGAAGTTATAACTATCCGTCGGCGATTGCTCTGATTCTATTACAATTATATCACCAAGACTCTCTGTCGGCGAATGTTTGATGGTTTACTCCTACATTGCCTGGCGGAAGACGAAGCAAAACAAATACTACGTGAGGCTCACGATGGTGTTTGTGGATCACATCAGCCCGATCCTAAGCTATAGGATCGTATTCGACGTATGGGTTACTACTGGCCCACTATGGTATCAGATGCCATTGAATATGTAAGAAAATGTCGAGCTTGTCAAATCCATGCAGACTTTATTCATCAACCATCGGAATATCTTCATCCAACTGTCGCATCATGGCCCTTTGAAGCTTAGGGCATGGATGTTATTGGTCCTATTAACCCACCATCATCTAGAGGACATCGGTTTATACTGGCTATAACCGATTACTTCTCGAAGTGGGCTGAAGCTATTCCTTTGGCAGAAGTTAAGACCAGCAGCATCATCAACTTTATCAAACATCATGTAATATATAGATTCAATGTCCCTCGATGAATCATTCATGATAATAGACCACAGTTCATCAACCAAAAGTTTACTCGATTCTGCGACGACAACAGAATCGACAATGTCGCTTCCACGGCCAATAATACTGCAGCTAATAGCTTGGCTGAGGCATTCAACAAGACCATCATTAAACTTCTCAAAAAATTTGTTTCTATTAACAAATGTAACTGGAGTGAGAAGCTTGGAGAATGTCTATGGGCTTATCGTACTACCGTGCGCAATCCTACCGGTTGCACACCTTTTTCCTTGGTGTATGGGTGTGAAGCTATATTGCCATTGGAAATTCAAATTCTATTCCAGAGAATTGCAATTACCAATGAACTCACGACCAAAAATAATAATCTTCTTCGGCTTAAGGAGCTTGAAGCGCTGGACGAGAAACGGTTACTAGCTCAACAACATATTGAGCTATATCAAGCCCGTATCTCCAAAGCTTTCAGCCGAAAGATCAAAGTACGGGAATTCCAAAAAGGCGAATTAGTCCTTACTGTCAGACGTCCTATGACTATGACACATCACTACTAGAATAAGTAATATTAGCGACGCAATTAGCGATATTTTAGAAAAAAGTTGCTACCTTTTCAGGAATTAGCGACGTAATTTATAAACGTCGCAATACTTCCTTCCCCAGATACGAAAGCTTTCTCCGGATTCAGTTGATGATTCTCTTTCAGTGTAATCTCTATTTGAAATACCTTTTTGTTTTCATTTAGTCGGTTCCCATCTCTACTGTAATAAGCTTTCCTTCACTATTACCAATAATCGGCGACGTTTTGCGACTTGGTTTTGTATAAAGAAACATGCGTCATGGATAAGTCGGTGAACGTCGCTAATATTACTAATATTAGCAACATTTACCGACGTAACTAGTGTAACGTTGCTAATATCACTAATATTAGCGATGTTTACCAACGTATAGTTATGACGTCGCTAAAATGAAGATATAGGGCATTCGAGTTTTCGTTTCCCCCTATTATTTCGATCGAATGTTTTTCGAACCTGTGCGCTCCCCCTCGACGACCCTTCCCCTCGGCCTCCGACGACCCCCTCCCCCCTCGGCGACCCTCCCCCCTCGGCCCCCGATAGTCCATGACCCCGCTCGGCGACCCTGCTCCCCCTCGGCTGATAGAACTAGGGATTCCCAGGACCCTTTCTTTGGTGAGCGTATTGATCGATAGAAAGTTAAACATATCTAATACGTGTTCTAACCCTTTATAGGCGGAAACTAGGGTTCACTAATTATACCTGCGGCGGAAAGAAGACAAGTAATTCCTGGCAATCTCGAGCGGACGACCCCAAGATCTTCTGCACGTATTCCTTCCTCGAGTTGGACGTCGTGTGGGCGACGATCTCCCAATCTTTTCTTCTCTTTGGCAGCACTCTCTTTCTTTCCTTACATGAATCACGAATTTAGAGAAAATTTCAGATTTCTAATCAGTCATCTAGCGGCCAGAGAATAAATAATATATATAGGCTACGGCAGGGACCATGAGGAGAAATTAGGGTTAGGCCTTCTAACAGATCTGGATATCCCGTGTTCAGCCCGAACACACAATCCAGGCTCATTAACAATAGCTCGGTCCACTAATGAGCTATTGTTGCACTACCTCCCTAATCCCAATTTATGTTTGTGGGCTCCTTTTATTATATGCTCGTTTGGCTCTCCATGTTAAGATATTGTATGTCCGTTGATCAAATTAAGTTACTGACAACTATATTGATTCGACATCTTTTATCCTTAAGTAGTACCGCTCAACTTTATTTGTCATGTCGAATATAGTCCACCTACAGGGTTTACATGACAATCCTTATGAGCTCCTTAAGAGGACATCATCAACCCGATGTATCGGGACATGGATTCCATTTATAATCAACAGCCCATTATACATACAATATTATTATCCAATTCATAGAGGTTGTTGATCCATAATGAATCTTACTCTTTTATGAGTCAAAGTAATGCACATTGCATATACATGTCCGTTATTATATCCGGATTAAGAGTATAAGCATCCATAATAACAGAAGTGTTTGTTCTTTTATGTAGTCAGTACAAAGAGAACAACCTCAAGTGGTCCTGTTCAATACACACAAAGTGTACTAGTATAAACCTATAGTCAAGATAGACTAATACCAGATTACACTACAACCTTTCCAATAGATTGTCCAAGTCCATCTAGGTTGTGAACTATTTATATACTCCATAGGAAACTGATAATATGATCTTCTGTGTTACACCATACACCATATTATCTATAATATAGAATATCAGACATTTGTATTAACACTTGCAACAAATACAATATTCAAACATTTGCCCATATGATTCTCATTCAAAATTTAAGGAAATAAGGTTACTACAAAAGTGATGCTTTTAGTATATAACCCTAACATCGACGACCCTGCTCCCACCGACGACCCCCTCGGCAACCCTGCTCTCCCTCGTCGACCCCTCTCACCCTCGACGATCGCTACCCTCCATCTCCAGCTCCCCACCGGTGACCCCCTTCCCCCTCGACGACCCGCTCCTCCGGCCCCGACTAGGTAAACCCTAAACCTATTTCGGATACGACACTGTAACACAGGACACAACCCTTTGACACACACACACACTTTGACAGAGAACACACTTTGACACATAACCTATTTCGGACACGTCACTGTGAACAGTTCGATATTTACTATTGTTTGCTTTGATATTTATTTTGTTATCTATTGTATTTGATATATATATATAATTATTATATTTATGTCTTATTATTTTGTATTATACTAATTTGAATGTGAAATGGTTCAGTATTATTGTAGAAATTAAATAGTGGTACTGTTAATAGCCGTTCATAGGAAATGTTTGAATTGGAGGTTCACTTGGGGTGCTGTTCATAGCCATTAGAATGATGGTTTGAAATTGACTTCAAATTGAGTCAGGGCTTGGGTTCATTATTGGATATAGGTCAGTTTTGGGCTAAATTGCTGGGCCATTGAAGTATTATATAGTTACTATTGTTATAGACTAGGTTATTGCAGTACTTAGTTGGTAGACTCATTGAATAGGTAGCAGTGGAGTTTATGTTAACTAATAGGGAGTCAAGGGTGTAATGGACTTGTGGATGCTCAAGTTGAGTGTTAGAACTTTTCCATTCCTCTTAGGGCAAACAGTATTACCTGACTCACTTGGTTAAGTAATTTTGTTAATAATTAGAGCCTAGTCAGTAGATTATGTGGTTTTGTAAGCACTAGAAATTGACTGGAGGTTTAAATTAGAAAGCTTCTAAAAACATTATTTCTTTATTTATTGGTGATCTAGAGACATTGTTAACCCCATAAGAGAGGCAAGTACTCATACTCGATCATCAAATGCATGCATTCATATTGCACTTGACTTGTTTGTACTTACTTACACTTGCTTGCATTTGTGTCATGTCGTGTCGGGGAGGGAAGAACACCAAAGGGCATGTAGTTACCTAAGTCTTAGCGTGCTGAGTATAGGCACAATATACCTTATACTATATTGGCGTCCTATACGACACGTTTGTTTACGTGATTGCTAGTATGTAGTACATTGTATGTCTTATTATAAGCATGACTGATCGCATACCGTTGCTACATACCATATGTAGGACCGTTGAGCACCTCTAGAGGGGGGGTGAATAGAGTGCGTGTGTGCAGCGGAAAAATAATCACCAATTAAAAATTTAAACTATGGCAGTTATGTAAGAGACAGTAAATAGAGATAGAAGATTCAAACCCAGTTGACACAGCGATATATACTGGTATCCCTCTGAGAGGACTAATCCAGTCTCGAGTACTCTTGCTCGATGTTAATCCACTATGGCACAAGCTTTAACTGAGAGCTTGCAGTCTCTTACAACACCGTGCTTGGTGACGAGCGCACGACCAGCTCCACACAACACCGTGCTTGGTGACGAGCGCACGACCAGCTCCACACAACAAGTAGTTGATACTTGGAACGACCTCTTTACAACTCTTTGAGAACCAAAAGACTCTAAATCAACTCTGATAGTACTGGCTTTTGGCTAAGAGATGTATAGGTGAGATTTGAAACTCTTGGATCGTTTGAAAACACTTGAGTAAATAGAGAAGAGAGAATAAAGAATGAATTGATGATTTGAAATGAAAAGTTCTTCACTATTTATAGGTGTTTTCTCCAACCGAACTCGGGCAGAACTCGGACAGAGTTCGGATGCAAATATCTCGCAAATAGACGTTGCTCGCAAATTTGGAGGCAACAGAATTTGAATACAAACTGACCGAACTCGGTCAGAGTTCGGACCGAACTCGGGCCGAACTCGGTTAGGAGTTCTGTCAGGAGATATTTGAAAATCCTTTTGTAAAAACAGTTTTCAAATAGTTTTTGATTATTTGTAAAATCATTTTGATATTTTCGAAATATGTTTTTGAAATATTTATACGAAAATAAGAATGGTAGAATATGAAGGCTTTTTAGAAAGAGGACAGTTTTAACCCTAAGCCAGTATTACCATAATTAATTTTACAGAATAATTCCTAGACTCAATAAAATGTAAAGTACATAATAAAATGAGAAAATGAGTCTCCAGTAGATTTGTTGACATTGACGCTTGATAGATTGCGGTACATCGTCCGTTGAATATGATTTCATGAATCCTGAAATGATTAGCAGCTTTTTCTATATTTTGTGTATCGACTAAAGTGTATGTTGATTATCGAAATCGGGTGTGACCATGGAATGGGCCAACAATCTCCCCCATTTTGATAATTGACAAACTTGAGTCTATACCAAAATATATCTATATAAAAAAATAAAAAAATAAAGTACCTGACACAAAATATGGATTTTGTTTTTGGATCTGTTGTATATACGCAATTTTTTGGTATATTCTTTTTCTCCCCCTTTGTCAAGTAGTAAAATGAATAGGCTCCCCCGTAAATCTTGAAGCCAACAATAGACAAGACAAAGTGAAGCAAAAGACATAATCACAGCATATATATAAATGGAACAACTAGTAGATAAGAAAACAACTCATATTAATACTGAAATAGAGTTCCACTAAATCCAAAAGAGTACAACTGATAAAGTCTAACTGAAAACAGTTTAGACAAAATGAAAAACTACTACATCAATAAGCATCAACTAAACAAAGATAATCTACTAATCCAAGGCTGAATCCACGTCACATCGTGGGGTCGTCCGCACCAGGAGGATCATGCGGGAAATATGCTGCAGTCGGGTCAAAGAACTGAAATGAAACCTCATCAGTGAAGCGAGGACCCGGAAATGCAGGGTGAGGAAGGATGGTGATCGGATGGACTGGATCATGAGCCAGGCTGCAGTGGGGATCGGCAATACTGTTTCTTAGGGCCTGAGAAATATGCCGGAACTCGGAGTCCTGATGACGTTGCAAAGAGACCGCAACAAAGTCATCAAAGCGCTGGTAAAATGTCGAATCAAATCCTGGGGCAGGTGGCGGAGCAGGAGGAGCAGCAGCTGGAGGAACCTCAGCATCAGCAGCTGGGGCAGGAGCAGCTCCAGATGGTGCAGGGAACCGACGAGAGCGAGTCAGCTCAACAGGTGGAGAAGATATGGCACACGTTTCAAGATCAATCTCGAAACGTCGAAATATGCAAGCAAGGTGCATAGGAAAAACTAGGTTCCTACCTGCATTCTTGCAGTTGAGCATCCAAGACATCATGGTTTTTGGAACAGAGAAAGGAATTCCAAAATGAATATGATAAAGAGCAGAGAGTTCCAAAAATGTAACTTCATCGGTAGAGCCTTTCTTAGGAAGAAGGGCAGAGAAAATCATACGATGAAGCTCGTAAAAAGTTTGGTTTAGATGTCTAGAAAAGATTCTCCGAGGAGGAGGGTTAGGGTGACAAATTAGTTCCCTAAAAGAGGCCAAAGTAACATCAGCAGGAAATTGTATATGGTGGATGTCAACTAGTGCATCACCAATATCAGGAATGTGAAAGTATTCGCTGATGTCAGTGGCGCTGAATTCTAGTTCTTGCCCAGCAATGCAAGAATAGAAGTTTTCGTTTTGTCTTACTTGCAAATTGCAGTAAAACATTCGGACAGCATTGTCATAAATGTTATCTTGGACTTCGAAAAAGTCGTAAAATCCAAGTTGGTCAAAGATGTAAGCATATTCAGAAAAAGTTATAAAGTTGACAAATGCTCCAGAACAAATACGACGAGAAGAGAAAGAATCAAACCAGAGATCTGAAAAGTCTTTGTCTGGAAACAAAGTTGCATCGTATTCTTCAGGATCTCTTGGTCGAGCTGGACTAAAGAGACTTGCTGGAGTGTAGTCCGAGGAGGAGGAAGCGCCTTGGGAGGAAGTTCCTCGTTGACGTTTGGAAGCCATAAGAAGATGGAGAGGAAGGAGGAAGAACGCCCACTGGAACTCGTCGATTCCTTGCAAAGAAGGAGGAGGAAGGTCTTCTAGAAGGAGAAGGAGGTATTCCACGTTTTGGTGTGAAGTAAAAGTGGAAGGAAGGGTGGAATTTATAGGTGCTAGGGCCGGCTGTTCGGTTCTGGAACCATCACAGCGCCGACCGAACTCGGTCCGAATTCGGTCCGAACTCGGTCAGAGTTCGGGCCGAGTTCGGCCACTTGTATTCCCGAGACAGTCAAAGCAGTCAGGTAAATAAAAGCTGTAATAAATAACAGTTGACTGGTTTATTAGATAACTACAATCATTTTTGGGTTAACTATAGGGGTTGTCCCAGCTAACGGTGGTTCACCGGGGAACTCTTAAATACCGCTTCGCTTCGACCGTAGTCGTGGTGGCAGACATACCCTTTGTAAGTTTGTCTCCAAAAATAATTTTTGTTACATAATAAATTATCAAGTTATAAATACAATTTTAATTACCTTAAGCATTATTAGCCCGAGAATTCAAGAATGCCGAGCTCACGCCTCAAGATGTTAAAACGGTCTTCAACCAATGGTTTTGTGAAAATATCAGCTAGTTGATGTTCAGTATCAAAAAATTCTAAGCAAATATCCCCGTGTTGTTGATGATCACGAAAAAAATGATGTCTAACTTTATGTGTTTTGTGCGTGAGTGACAGACAGGGTTCTTAGTCAGATTAATTGCACTAGTGTTATCACAATAAATAGGAACATTTGTATAGTGCAGATTATAGTCCTCTAGGGTTTGCTTCATCCACAAAATCTGAGCACAACAACGTCCTGCGGCGATATACTCAGCCTCGGTTGTTGATAACGCTACGGAATTTTGTTTCTTGCTAAACCAAGAGACTAAGGCTTTTCCTAAGAAATGACATGTGCCACTGGTACTTTTACGGTCCACTTTGCATCCAGCAAAATCCGCATCCGAGTAACCTATAAGGTCAAAGGATTTGGTTTTGGGATACCACAAGCCAACTGTAGAAGTTCCTTTAAGGTATCGGAAGATATGCTTAACGGCACTAAGATGTGATTCCTTAGGGTTTGTCTGATATCGTGCACATATGCAAACGCTAAACATAATATCAGGGTGACTAGCAGGTAAATATAATAAACTACCAATCATACCTCGATACTTACGCTGATCAATAGGTTTGCCACTTTCATCATCATCAAGCTTTGTAGATGTAACCATAGGTGTCCCGATTGGCTTGACATTCTCGAAGTCGTACTTTTTTAGTATATCCTTCGTGTACTTAGCTTGGTTGATAAATGTTCCAGTCGAGTGTTGTTTGATTTGCAGTTCGAGGAAGAAGTTCAGTTCTCCCATCATACTCATCTCAAATTCACTCTGCATACACTTAGCAAAATCTTGACAAAGTTTTTCATTAGTAGAACCAAATATGATGTCATCCACATATATTTGTACTAGAAGTATATCATCATTCATGGATTTTATAAACAAAGTAGTATCAATCTTGCTCTTTGAAAATCCATTAGCAAGTAAGAAGGCGCTTAGGCGTTCATACCAAGCACGAGGTGCATGTTTGAGTCCATAAAGTGCTTTCTTAAGCTTGAAGACGTGATCAGGTTTTTGAAAATCTTCAAAGCCAGGGGGCTGTTTCACAAAAACTTCTTCTTTCAAAAATCCATTTAAAAATGCACTTTTCACGTCTATTTGAAAAAGTTTGAAATCATTAAAACATGCAAATGCGCAAAACATGCGGATGGCTTCTAGTCTAGCAACAGGAGCATAGGTCTCATCATAATCAATTCCTTCTTTTTGATTATAACCTTGTGCCACTAGACGTGCTTTGTTGCGTAGAACTTGTCCATCTTCACTTAGTTTATTTCGGAACACCCATTTGGTACCAATTATCGATTGACCAATAGGTTTAGGAACGAGTTCATAAACTTGGTTTCTCTCAAATTGATTAAGTTCTTCTTGCATGGCAGAGATCCAAAATTCATCAGAAAAAGCTTCATCAACATTCTTAGGTTCTATGTGAGAAATAAAAGCTACATTAGCTGCTAATTCAGAATCTCTAAGGGATGAACGTGTACTTACACCTTTAGATACATCACCTATGATGAGATTTTCTGGATGATCTGGCTTGAATCTCAATGATTCAAATCTTTGGGCCATACCCTTCACAAGACTTTTCTCAGTTCCTGTATCTTCGGAACTTTTATCAGTCCTTGCCTCTTGGGTCAGATCTTTCTCAGAATTCTTCTTAGACTTCTTAGGTGCATCTTCGTCATCACGGTCGCTAGATCTGTGACTATTCAACTCATCAAAAGTAACATTAAGGCTTTCTTCAACAATCATAGATTTTTTATTAAAAATTCTATATCCCTTACTCTTAGCAGCATATCCGAGAAATATCCCGTCATCTGC
This sequence comes from Iris pallida, assembly GCA_029216955.1. NCBI lineage: Eukaryota > Viridiplantae > Streptophyta > Magnoliopsida > Asparagales > Iridaceae > Iris > Iris pallida. The sequence goes on along the minus strand of JANAVB010036617.1, from coordinate 2,313,082 downwards.
TTTGGAGTCGAACTTTTCCAAGTTATCCTTGGTGTTCAGGATAAAACAGCGACAACCAAAAACTTTAAAATAAGAAATGTTTGGAATTCTTCCAAACCAAAGCTCATATGGTATTTTCTTCGAGATAGGTCGAATTAACACCCTGTTTAAAACATGACAGGCTGTACTAACAGCTTCTGCCCAAAAGTATTTAGGAAGATTATGCTGATTCAGCATGACTCTAGCCATTTCGCTTAGAGTACGGTTCTTCCGCTCCACAACACCATTCTGTTAGGGAGTTCTAGGACAAGAAAATTCGTGGTAATATCCACTATCATCACAAAACTTTTTGAAATTAGAATTTTCGAATTCGCCACCATGATCACTTCGGATACGAGTAATCATGAAGCCTTTTTCGTTTTGTATCTTTTTACAAAATATCTGAAATTCAAAAATAGCATCACTTTTGTTTGATAAAAAGTAAACCCAAGTAAATCTAGAGAAATCATCAACAATAACAAAAGCATAGAGCTTACCCCCAAGACTGGCGACTCTACTAGGACCAAATAAATCCATATGAATCAACTGCAAAGGTCTCAAAGTACTTACAGCGTTGATGGATTTAAAAGAAGACCTATGTGCTTTGTTCTTTTCACAGTCTGCACATACCAGATCTCTCTTGAATAAAATTTTCGGGAGTCCTTTTACCAACTTCTTTGTGTTTAGTCGTGAGATAGTATCCATGTTTGCATGACCTAGTCTCATATGCCATAGCCAGCTTTCATCTTGATTGGCTACTAGGCACCTTCCTGCATTATTAGTATTCTCCAAAAAGAAAACATAAATATTGTCTTCTCTAATTCCTTCATATACGGGATCACCAGAAGACTTATCATATATGGTACATTTATCTTTTACAAAATTGATACCATAATCGTTGTCTGCCAAATAGCTTATGCTCAATAGGTTATGTTTCAATTCAGTAACTAGACAAACATCCTTTATTATTGGATAAGGAGAAATACCTACAGTTCCATTACCTATTATATCACCTCTCAAGTTGTTTCCGAAGGAGACGTTTCCTTCTTTCTTCATCGATAGCGTAGCAAATAAGGATGCATCACCAGTCATGTGTCGCGAACATCCGCTATCGAGAATCCATTTGCTTTTAGCATAAGAGGGTTGAGGGTCCACCTACAAGACAAGTAGATGAAACCTTTGGTACCCATTTTCTGAAGGGTCCACATAGATTAGCTTTAGGTCTCCAGACTAAAGTATGGTTATTAACAAGCTTTCTTGTAAGACAATATTGATATGTGTCCGTGCGTACCATAATATGTGCAAGTCAGTTTAGAGGAAGAAACTGTATCTGCAAGCTTGTTTTGTTTGGAGAACCTGTAAGTAAAAGCATAATTGTGTTCGTGTTTCCTCTGTGCTTTCTTGTGTTTAGTCCTTCTTGGTGTATGCTTTACATTAGGACTAATCTTAGGCTGTGTCACAGGTATTGCCTGTTTGCCTAACTTGATTTCTAACTTTTTAGAAATCGCAACAGACTCTTCGTATCTAGCAGTCATATCAAGGAGTCTTTGTTCTGTAACAAGGTACATCTTCTTCTCTATGTCATAAAGTTTTTGAACTTTAACATAGTCCTTTTCTTTCTTTTCAATGTTGAGGATAGCCTCATGGTAGTCTGCTTTGAGTTTGGCTATCTCATCCGTGTTACCGGTAGTAGATGTCTCTTTTATATCTTCAATTAAATTAGACAATCTGGCTATCTCGGTTGTGTGTGCCTTAATCTCTTTTCGAGATTGCTTATACTTGTCGAGCACGATTTTGTGATCTTCAAGTAATTCGCTTAAGGCATTTTCTAGTTCATCGAAAGTAAAGTCATCAAATAAGGGATTAGATGATACCTTTTCAAAAGCCATAAGAGAAACATTTGCATTGTTGCAGGGTCTGTCTTCTTCTTCTGAGTCACTGGCATCACTTTCGTGGATGCTTGTGTTTGTATACTTCCGACCAGATATAGATTTTCTGCTTGATCTTGATCTGTCATATGGACTGCTTTTCTTGGTGGTTGGACAGTCCCTTCTTCATATGCCCTGATTTCTTACATCCAAAGCATATTGTTTCATCTTCGTTGCTTTCTTGGACGTCTTTTTTCTTTCTGCTGGTGAACTTTAGATATTTCTTGAAGTTTCTCACCAGTAGGGCTCTTTCATCACCACTTGACGATTCTTCATCGGAATCGTTGTATGTTGATTTTCTTGCTTGGGCTTTGAAGGCAATAGTTTTCTCCTTTGGTGTAGCTTCTTCAAAGTCTTGCAAGTCAAGTTCATGGGTCATGACTTTGCCCATGAGAGTCCCCAGCGTCATTGTGGTGAGATCGTTTCCTTCAATAATTGCTGTAGATTTTGGATTCCAGTTCTTTGTTAGAGCCCGCAGCACTTTTCTGATTTTCTCGTGGTTGCTGTAATCCTTGCCAAGAGATTGTAAAGGATTAGTTATATCAAGGAAACGAGTAAACATCTGTGTAATTGACTCACCGGGTTTTATTTTAAAGGATTCATACTCCTATGTTAGTCTACTAATTTTGGATTCCTTTACTTGAGACGTCCCTTCATGGGTTACCTCAAGGAGTTTCCAAATTTTGTAAGACGTTTTACAGGTTGAAACTCTATTGAACTCGGTTTTGTCAATTGTACAGAATAGTGCATTGATGGCTCGAGCATCAAGACTGGCCTTTGCTTTTTCAGCATCGGTGTACTTGTCATGAGGCTTTTCCATAAGAATGCCATCAACTACTGTGGGTGCTGGCTTCTTATATCCATCAATGACTATAGACCAAAGATCAAAGTCAAGAGACTTTAGAAAGAAAGTCATCCGTGTTTTCCAGTAACTATAGTTTGTTCCATTAAATAGGGGAGGTCTATTTGTGGATTGCCCTTCACCGTTGAATATAGATTTCACGGCTGCCATGTATACTCTCTAAGGTATGTTATATAAGAATATAACCTGCTCTGATACCAATTGTAGGACCGTTGAGCACCTCTAGAGGGGGGGTGAATAGAGTGCGTGTGTGCAGCGGAAAAATAATCACCAATTAAAAATTTAAACTATGGCAGTTATGTAAGAGACAGTAAATAGAGATAGAAGATTCAAACTCAGTTGACACAGCGATATATACTGGTATCCCTCTGAGAGGACTAATCCAGTCTCGAGTACTCTTGCTCGATGTTAATCCACTATGGCACAAGCTTTAACTGAGAGCTTGCAGTCTCTTACAACACCGTGCTTGATGACGAGCGCACGACCAGCTCCACACAACACCGTGCTTGGTGACGAGCGCACGACCAGCTCCACACAACAAGTAGTTGATGTTTGCCATTGATTGTAAAAGAACAGAACAATTATCGGAGGACTGAACTTAGACTCACAATACAAACTCGCTCGCAAAAAGAAAGCCTAGGGACGAAAACCTAGGTACAGCAGACTAAGTGCGATTGTTTATTTTTGATTCTGGGGGGTGACGATAGAGGCTCGAGAAAGCGATGGCCGCTCTGCCTTACTCCTTGGACGATCAGTATGCAGCCTTGACTCGGGAAAGATCTGCTCGGCGTTGGCGAAGAAAGGCTCTTCTTGCTCTCCTCTGGTTGCTCTCTTGGCTTCTCTCTCTCTGTGATTATCACGAAAGGGGGGAGCTCTCTCTCTGTGCGTATCTCTCTTTTCTTATTTTTTTATTGCTGCTCTCCTCTCTCTCTCTGTATATCTCCTCTCTAACTCTGTATATTTTACAAGGGAATGGCACCCTGCTATTTATAATAATGGGGAAGCATCATTAGGGTTTGGCTGATTACCCGTTCTCAAAGTGGCGGCGGCCTGGTGATTGATCAATCTGGACCATTAGTCTTGAGTGTGAAGGATCTGGACCATTAATGTGGATTATGACAAATCTCATCAATAATAAATATTGATTGCAATAAATCTCCATCATGATGATTTGCTGATGTCTGCAAATCTAAATGAATCAATTTAATTCATTCTCTTGCCACGTGTCCCAAATTATTGGAATCAGACCCAAAATTTGATTATGTTTAGGACACGTGTCCTGTCATCATTATTGAGCCGCATGAGGAGTGTTCATATTTGGGCCGCATGAAGGTCGTCATGACCGAGCCGCATGGAAGATTTCATGACCGAGCCGCATGAATAGTCTCTACACTCGAACCACATGAAGGTTGTCATGACCGAGCCGCATGAATATATTCATGACCGAGCCGCATGGGGGTCTTCATGGCCAAGCCGCACGAGAGTCTTCATGTCCGAGCCGCATGGGTTTCTTCATGGCTGATCCGCATGGGGCCTTCATGGTTTGAACCGCATAGATTTTTTTGTACTGGCCGCATGAACTCGTCTAGTCTGGCCGCATGGACCGGCCTCGAATCTTGGTAGACAGTGCCGTATTGGTGAAGATTTTCCTTATTTCCTAGAAAAATTCTGCTTTTCGTGTCAGTCATTATGACAACTTTATGTCAGGTCTGTCATCTGTCAGCTGTCAGCCGCCAGAACATTAAATGCGTCCAGACGTTGAGCACAGCTGTTTTGAATGCCACGTGGCCTCTTTCTCTGAGTCGCATGGAGTTTACTCGAGTTGCCTATGTGTTTGAGCCGCATGGGACTCCTGAGCCGCATGAAGCTCGTCTGATTTTGAGCCGTATGAAGCTTCCTGGGTTCTGTGCCGCATGAAGAATGTTTCATGACCGAGCCGCATGAAGGACGTCTCATGACCGAGCCACATGAAGGACGTCTTATGATCGAGCCGCGTGAGGAATGTCTCATGACCGAGCCGCATGAAGGACGTCTCATGACCGAGCTGCATGAGGAATGTCTCATGACCGAGCCGCATGAAGGACGTTTCATGACTCACATGAGGAATGTCTTGATCAGCCCGTGCACTCGTTTTGTGGGCCCGGGTATCCCGAACACACGAGTGCGTAGGTATCATGTTTGCTTCCTGATGTGGGGCTAATAGAAACACTTGCCCTCGATCTCTATTGGGAGACTCTTGAGAACCACTCTGTCCGTTTGCCGCCGGGGGATGGACACGAGCGGCTCTGTACAACTTTCCATCAGAGGCCCACTTAGCGGGACGCTCTTGATGGTCAGAGGTTGGGACAGCTTACTGAGCCGGAAGAGTCCGCGCTGCCCTAGACTTCTTCTACTTAGCACCCGAAGGTGCGCAATAGGAAGAGTCCAAGTTTGGAAGGAGGAAAGAGAAGTTGGTGCCCTTTTCAAAGAAAGAAAGGGGGCTCTATTTATAGGATGGAGTGAGCCCTTTCTTCTTCTCCTTTCCGATGTGGGACTAAAAGCAATATTTTCCATGCTTCTACAGGACCTCCTTCAAAGTTTCCAAATTGCAAATTTGGAACACTTTGAATAAGAAGCATGGAAAGTAGAGTTGTTTGGGTGTGGCAATCCAATCAGAGGTAGCATGGACGTAATGGGTTTGGGTAGTTCCGCTGGAGATTTTATGTGGACTTATCATCCTTGGCGTACCTCGGTTTTAGGTACAAATAATAAGTTGAGATAGGGAACCATCATATTTACCCAGAGGGGATTAGGACGTGGTAAATATGGGTCTAAAGTAGAGCCTTCCTACTCAGAGGTAATGAGGACGTAGTAGGAGTGAACTCGAATGAGGATACATAGAACAACTCAGAGGTGCTATCAACGTGGAAGTTCTATGCATTGGGTGAAAGAATGCTATGGAACAGCTGGGCTCCGAAAGCATGTGATGATGAGGAAAGATGTGGATGTACTAGGGGACCTAGTACGGCATTTAGGGTCAACAGAGGACATTTGTGTACCTATTATCCTTGGCATACCTTGGTTTTAGGTACGGATAATAAGTTTGATAGGGATACCTAGAACAACTTCGCGGTATGGAGGTTCTTGGTATCAGGCGAAAGAATGCCATGGAACAGTTGGGCTCCCGGGGCATGATAAGAAATTTGCGGTCAACAGAGGACATTTGTGGTCAACTGAGGACATTTGTGGGCCTATTATGCTTGGCGTACCCTGGCTTAGGATACAGATAATAGGATGAAAGGGAACCAACATACTTACTCAGAGGTAATGAGGACATGGCAAGCATGAGGGCTTTTTACCGCGGAATCTTCCTACTCAGAGGTAATGAGGACATGGCAGGAGTGGACTCGACGGAGTATATTTGTGGTCAGCAGAGGACATTTGTGGTGAACAGAGGACATTTGTGGACCTATTATCCTTGTCGTACTCCGGTTGTGGGTACAGATAATAGGTTAAAAGAGGACCGACATACTTGCTCAGAGGTAATGAGGACATGGCAAGCATGAGGGTTTCTTCGACGGAGCCTTCCCACTCAGAGGTAATGAGGACATGGCAGGAGTGGGCTCAATGAAGAGGGGGTACATAGAACGACTCAGAGGTAATGAGGACATGGAAGTTCTATGTAGGGGGTGATTTATTTTTGGCGGAAGTGAAACGACTCAGAGGTAATGAGGACATGGCCGTTTTGGAAATTTGTGGATCGCTTACCCTTTTTGTGCACTGGAAGTGCGGGTAGTGGATCACGAGGGAGGATCTCTTCCAGGAAGAAGGTTCAGAGGTATGGTCATACATGACTTCCCCTAGAAGAGTGACCGAAATATGAGTTCAGAGGCACCTGCGGGTACATAACTCGATAATTTGGAATTTGGAAGTGTGAGTTCAGCGGTACCAGCGGGCACATGACTCGATAATCGAGGATTTTTTTTTTTTGAGGATGTCGTTTCGGACATAATACTTCTTCAGGAACTTGTCGTTGATGGGCAACATGAGCATGTCTCAGTGTGAGCAGCCACATACTTGGCCAATTCTGGTTCTTTTTCGGCCACCCCCTGTATAAGTGAAGACTGAGAGAGCGACCTAGTCAGCTTGATCTTCAGAGGCTCGACTGGCGGAGCAGGTCGTGGAGTTGTTGGCAGACTGGCAACGCCCAGTTTGGCATCTGACGTAGGGCGCGGAGTGGATGGTTCGCTAGAAGCGTCTGACCTCGCATCGGGGTGACGTCCCTTTCTAGGAAGACGTATCATGAGCGGTCTATCGGAGGGTTTGAGCTTCTCCGTTTGGAGCTGACCGACTCTCGGTAGTCTGATGGTAAGTGGCCCTGGTGTGGGTTTCGGCGCTTGGCCATACCTTGGCAGCCGGATTCTTATTTGTTCTTCTTGTGCCGACAGACTGATTGCGTCCTTACGCAGAGTAGCCGTAAGCGGTGCAGAACTGCCCGGTTTGCGAGCCTGGAGGTGGATCGTCAGAGGTTCTTCTGATCCTGTGGTTGTCTTGGTGTGAGCTTGCACCTCCTCTTCGACCAGGTGCTTCTTTGATTTTTCGTACAGACATGAATCTGAGTAATAAGATTCGACTGCCTTGAAGGGATCGATATCAACAAACTCTGTCCTCACGAAGCCGTGCTTATCGACATATTTGAAGCATTGGTGTAGCGTGGAAGGCACGATCATGTAATCGTGTATCCAAGGCCGCCCCAGAAGGATATTGTAAGATGTGTCGGCATCTATGACGTAGCAGGTGACTTCTGATTGGAGATCGCCGATCTGACATTTCAAGCGTATCTTCCCTATTGGGTAGCTCCTGCCCGAATTGAAACTGCTAATGGCGGTGCTTGTAGGTGTTAGGCGGTGCATCGGAATGCGAAGATGATGTAGCAGACCCTTTAGAATAATGCTTATGGAGGATCCAGGATCAATGTGCATTCGGTCCACCTTCACGTCGCCGATGTATCCAGTGTAGTAAAATGGGCGATCGTGCAGGTTAGTTTTGATGAGCATATCCTGCGGAGAGAAGACGATATTGGGTATTGCCCCTGTACACGCACTATCTTGGAGCTCTGCAGGTTGGTTATCTCCTGTAAGGTTGACCTGAGCCAAGTATGCGTCGGCATTTTGGAGCGCCTCGCTTAAAGCTGTGCGGACATCCTTCGAGAGCCTCAGGAGTTCATATAAAGATAATTTGGCCGGTGTATTGGCCAATTGAGCCAAGATGTCGAAGTTGTAGGGTCTTTCTAGCCCCTGAGGTGTTTCTTTTCGGAGGGATTTGTCGAAGCGAGTCTCCTTCGGCCTAGGCTTGTCGGTCGTCGAAGGCTGAGCCGGTCCCGGAGTATCAGCGTTTGTGGGTTGCTGATCAGTAGTCGGATTCTCGGCCACTGGTTGGGCTTGTGCTCCAGATCGAGTAGTGACAGCTGAGACTTCCTCCTTCTCTATCGAGGCGGTGCGGCATGATCTGACCTTTCCACTTTTCTTTTTAGAAGGTAAAGTGGGCTGAGTCACCTCGTGGACTAGGTCCGGATGGACCCACATGATTTCCCCTCATGATGTGGTGAGAGGTACTAGACCTGGGGTTTGATCACGGGTAGACGGAAGATTAGCGATTTCTATCGTTGCCAGAGGGATGGGTATGACACCGTTTTGAGTCTCTGTTGGAGGGAAATTGCCGAATTGTACGGACACCATGTTGGCTGCTACAGTTACCTCCTCGAAGTCGATAGCCAGAGCGTTCGAATCGATGAGGTTTTGGATATACCGTTTCAGTTGGTAGCAGTCGTGTGTAGCATGGTGGACATAGCGGTGGTAATGACAGAATTTCGGATTTTCCAAATCAGCCGGCCGAGGTTCCCGCCTTGGTGGAGGAAGCTGAATTCTATCTCCTTGTATAAGCATGTCCAAGATAGGCTTGACGTGGCCGTCTTCGAAAGAATAAGTGATTTGAGGCCATTGTTTGTCTGCTGGCTGTGGCTCGGGCTTCTGGGCTGTATCGGTCACCATAGCCTGCTTGCCTCTGTTGTCCCAGTTGTTGGAGGGGCTACCCCCATTGTCGTTGCTGGCGTTGAGCCGCTTCCCCTTGTTCTCTCCCTCTGAGATATGCAACCCCAGTTGACGAGCTTTCTTCAATCGTTCTTCGGCACTTGTAGCGCTGATGATAAAAGTCTTCCAGTCCTTGAATTGGCTTTCGCCCATCCAGAGACTAATTGTTGGGAGTAGTCTCTTTTGGCAAATTTCAATCAAGGAAGAGTCCGGGTTGCCAGATGGTAACTTCATTGCGGTTTGACGAAACCGCTCAATGTAATTCCTCGTCAGCTCTTTCTCTCCTTGAACGACGTCCATGAGGGTAGACATCGTGACGTCCTGCCCTACCTCATAGAACCTCTCCAAGAACAAGCGCTTGAAGCCAGCGAAGGAGTGGATGCAATTATCTGGCAGGTTGCGGTACCAATCGAAGGCGACTCCTTCCAGTGCCCCAATGAATAACCTTGTGAGGATGGCGTTATCATGGGGCAGATGGTCGGTGGTGACCTCAAAATAAGTGATGTACCGGCTTGCTGAAGTCTTGCCATCATATGGGTTGATATTGAACGGCTTATATCTTGGGGGAAAGGGAACATCCCTCTATTCAGCAGGATATGGTTGCCGTATTCTGAGGTCTTGAGAGTTTTCTTGGGCTTGGAACATTGCTCGGAGCTCCTGAACCTCTCTTCTTACTTCTCGAGCCTCATCTGTCGCGGTAGGAGCCGTTATCTCGGGAGCACTATTGCCCGGGTTTGGTGTCGCCGAATTTGAATCTATGTTGTTCGCGGGACCCATGCTTGTCTGACCAGGTGTCACTCCCTACAGAGTAGGAAGCGCTGCTTTGATCTCGTCCACAGACTTGACCAAGGCGTGCAGTATGGCCTCCAAAGTGTCGATACGCTGGCGATCGCCGGAACCACCTTGGCTGTTGTCCGTCATGAATACCATCCTCACGTGAGGAGTGACAGAAGGAGTGGTGGCGGACGTGCTCTCCGAGTCATACTCATGCATCGAGAAATCATCAGGATATGTGGGGATGTTTTCTTCAGGTTCGGACTCGGAAGGAGCAGTACCCCCAGTTTCAGAGCTTGCTTCGTTTAGGGTGTCCTCGGGGACGTCGGTATCTGTTGTATCCGTCTGGGAATTTGCTTCCTCCAGTCCGTCTTCTTGGAATGTCGGGTTGTCGTGGATATTCGGGGGAGAGCTACCCCCAGTTCCAATAGCCCCCAGTGACGTGGGCGGTGAACTTCCTGCTGCAGCAGTTTTCGTCTTTGAACGGGTGTGTTGGAATACTCCAGCAGAGGATGATCCTTTAGACGACGGCTTCTTAGCTGCAATAGTCGACACCTTTGGACTGGAGGTGCTGGCCTTCTCTCCTCTCCCCTCAATGGGGGCTTTTCGTGCAGAATTACAGGAGGCTACAGGAGGTGCCTCGTCTTCCGAGCTCGGATGTCGTAATCTTTGGAAGACGGATGGCCGGTCTTCCATTACTGCCGTGTTGCTGCAATAGCAGTTGACGATAATCTGGGCGCAGTGACGTCCCTGTGAGGACTCTCTGCACGCCGAGGCCCCTTCTCTTTCCTTGCGCTTGTGGAGGATCGTCTCACGCAGGTCAGAGGGACCACTCTGTCCGTTCGCCGTCGGGGTTTGGACTTGAGTGGTTCTGTATAACTTCCCATCAGGGGCCCGTGTGATAATCAGCGGGACGCCCTGATAGTCAGAGGTTGGAGCAGCTATCTGGGCTTGATGAGCCCGTGCTGCCCTAGACTTCTTCTTTTTAGCACTTGTGGGTGCATAATAGGAAGAGTCCAAGTTGAACATCACAGAGTCTGGCTTATCACCCAGAGAGTCATCAGGGTTCGGGCCGTACGAGAGACGGTCGAAAACTGATCAAGAGGAGCATGGAGCGGATGCTATGCGGTTGGGAGCGGAAATCGTGCAGGCTGTCTGCACGCGGTTGTCTCCTGTCGTCGGACGAGTTCTTATGCGGCTAGGAGCTATGACCGTGCAGGCTGGCCGCATGCGGTTGGCATCTGTGGCCGCATGGGTTTTCTGTAAACGATTGACTTTACTAGCCGCATGAGTTTCATCCATGCGGTCGAGAACTGTAGTCGCATAAGTTATGCGGCTGACAGAAGTAGCCACATGAGTTTTCTTCATGCGGTTGGCGGATGTAGCCGCATGGGCTTTCTCCCTGCGACTAATACTCTTCTGCGGTTCGGACCGCGTAGAGTCCCTCTTTGTCCCTGCAAGTCCAGCATCATAATGTTTTCTTCTGCCGGACTTGGGGACAGCAGAGTTGTCTATGATCTGAAGTGGGACCGCGGGAGAATTCTTCTCGCCGTCTTGAGCAACAGAGGGCATCCCATCGAGGGCTTGAGGAGGAGCAAATGACTTCGGTCTCCATTCTTTACAAGCCTTCGTGGTGCGGGTATGCTTCTGGGCCGGGCCAGCGCTGCCTTCAGAGAGCATCTCTTCGAACGCCTGTTGGTCGAAGCGGACGACCATCTTCTTTTGTGTGGAGCCAAGTTTGGCTGCATCTGATTGCGTCACCAACTCCTCAGCCGTGGAGAAGTTAGTCCCCAGCAGAGTCGCCATCGTGTTTGCCATTGATTGTAAAAGAACAGAACAATTATCGGAGGACTGAACTTAGACTCACAATACAAACTCGCTCGTACAAAGAAAGCCTAGGGACGAAAACCTAGGTACAGCATACTAAGTGCGATTGTTTATTTTTGATTCTGGGGGGTGACGATAGAGGCTCGGGAAAGCGACGGCCGCTCTGTCTTACTCCTTGGACGATCAGTATGCAGCCTTGACTCGGGGAAGATCTGCTCGGCGTTAGCGAAGAAAGGCTCTTCTTGCTCTCCTCTGGTTGCTCTCTTGGCTTCTCTCTCTCTGTGATTATCACGAAAGGGGGAAGCTCTCTCTCTGTGCGTATCTCTCTCTTCTTATTTTTTTTTATTGCTGCTCTCCTCTCTCTCTCTGTATATCTCCTCTCTAACTCTGTATATTTTACAAGGGAATGGCACCCTGCTATTTATAATAGTGGGGAAGCATCATTAGGGTTTGGCTGATTACCCGTTCTCAAAGTGGCGGTGGCTTGGTGATTGATCAATCTGGACCATTAGTCTTGAGTGTGAAGGATCTGGACCATTAATGTGGATTATGCCAAATCCTATCAATAATAAATGTTGATTGCAATAAATCTCCATCATGATGATTTGCTGATGTCTGCAAATCTAAATGAATCAATTTAATTCATTCTCTTGCCACGTGTCCCAAATTATTGGAATCAGACCCAAAATTTGATTATGTTTAGGACACGTGTCCTGTCATCATTATTGAGCCGCATGAGGAGTGTTCATATTTGGGCCGCATGAAGGTCGTCATGACCGAGCCGTATGAAAGATTTCATGACCGAGCCGCATGAATAGTCTCTACACTCGAACCGCATGAAGGTTGTCATGACCGAGCCGCATGAATATATTCATGACCGAGCCGCATGGGGGTCTTCATGGCCAAGCCGCACGAGAGTCTTCATGTCCGAGCCGCATGGGTTTCTTCATGGCTGAGCCGCATGGGGCCTTCATGGTTTGAACCGCATAGATTTCTTTGCACTGGCCGCATGAACTCGTCTAGTCTGGCTGCATGGACCTGCCTCGAATCTTGGTAGACAGCGCCGTATTGGTGAAGATTTTCCTTATTTCCTAGAAAAATTTTGCTTTTCGTGTCAGTCATTATGACAACTTTATGTCAGGTCTGTCATCTGTCAGCTGTCAGCCGCCAGAACATTAAATGCGTCCAGACGTTGAGCACAGCTGTTTTGAATGCCACGTGGCCTCTTTCTCTGAGCCGCATGGAGTTTACTCGAGTTGTCTATGTGTTTGAGCCGCATGGGACTCCTGAGCCGCATGAAGCTCGTCTGATTTTGAGCCGTATGAAGCTTCCTGGGTTCTGTGCCGCATGAAGAACGTTTCATGACCGAGCCGCATGAAGGACGTCTCATGACCGAGCTACATGAAGGACGTCTTATGATCGAGCCGCGTGAGGAATGTCTCATGACCGAGCCGCATGAAGGATGTCTCATGATCGAGCTGCATGAGGAATGTCTCATGACCGAGCCGCATGAAGGACGTTTCATGACTCACATGAGGAATGTCTTGATCAGCCCGTGCACTCGTTTTGTGGGCCCGGGTATCCCGAACACACGAGTACGTAGGTATCATGTTTGCTTCCTGATGTGGGGCTAATAGAAACACTTGCCCTCGATCTCTATTGGGAGACTCTTGAGAACCACTCTGTCCGTTTGCCGCCGGGGGATGGACACGAGCGGCTCTGTACAACTTTCCATCAGAGGCCCACTTAGCGGGACGCTCTTGATGGTCAGAGGTTGGGACAGCTGACTGAGCCCGAAGAGCCCGCGCTGCCCTAGACTTCTTCTACTTAGCACCTGAAGGTGCGCAATAGGAAGAGTCCAAGTTTGGAAGGAGGGAAGAGAAGTTGGTGCCCTTTTCAAAGGAAGAAATGGGGCTCTATTTATAGGATGGAGTGAGCCCTTTCTTCTTATCCTTTCCGATGTGGGACTAAAAGCAATATTTTCCATGCTTCCACACAACACCGTGCTTGGTGACGAGCGCACGACCAGCTCCACACAACAAGTAGTTGATACTTGGAACGACCTCTTTACAACTCTTTGAGAACCAAAAGACTCTAAATCAACTCTGATAGTACTGGCTTTTGGCTAAGAGATGTATAGGTGAGATTTGAAACTCTTGGATCGTTTGAAAACACTTGAGTAAATAGAGAAGAGAGAATGAAGAATGAATTGATGATTTGAAATGAAAAGTTCTTCACTATTTATAGGTGTTTTCTCCAACCGAACTCGGGCAGAACTCGGACAGAGTTCGGATGCAAGTATCTCGCAAATAGACGTTGCTCGCAAATTTGGAGGCAACAGAATTTGAATACAAACTGACCGAACTCTGTCAGAGTTCGGACCGAACTCGGGCCGAACTCGGTTAGGAGTTCTGTCAGGAGACATTTGAAAATCCTTTTGTAAAAACAGTTTTCAAATAGTTTTTGATTATTTGTAAAATCATTTTGATATTTTCGAAATATGTTTTTGAAATATTGATACGAAAATAAGAATGGTAGAATATGAAGGCTTTTTAGAAAGATGACAGTTTTAACCCTAAGCCAGTATTACCATAATTAATTTTACAGAATAATTCCTAGACTCAATAAAATGTAAAGTACATAATAAAATGAGAAAATGAGTCTCCAGTAGATTTGTTGACGTTGACGCTTGATAGATTGCGGTACATCGTCCGTTGAATATGATTTTATGAATCCTGAAATGATTAGCAGCTTTTTCTATATTTTGTGTATCGACTAAAGTGTATGTTGATTATCGAAATCGGGTGTGACCATGGAATGGGCCAACACCATACTCCTGTTAGTGTAGCGTATATAGTATGCCTTATTATAGGCATGAATGATAGCATACCATTGCACTATACTCTTGACTTGAGCCCTACATGTGGTAGGTAATGTGTGTGTGTGTGTGAAGAGTGTACATGAGATAGGTAATATCATAGGACTCCTAGTTACTATAAGAGTGTATAGAGTATCCTAGAAGTGTAGGTATAATCGAATACTTATGTGTCTATGCATCCATGTGGACAATATAATCGAATAAGTGTATCTATCTTTGCAGAATTATCTTCAAATGGATATGAAATACTACTTATGAAATCATTCGTGGATGTACAACCGTCATGCTGATGACATATGCGGTGTGCGGGATGAATTCATAGAGGGTGTACAGCAGTTCCTGCAGTTTGCCAAGGCATTCCCTCAGTACATGGATGGTACCAAAATTAAGTATCCGTGTGTGAGAATTTGTAACTTGAAATATCATCCATAAGTGGAAGTCACGTATCATTTATATTCGAAGGGTTTTATGCTGAATTACTATCCGTGGAGCACACACGGAAAACTTGTGTCTTTAGCATTGGAGTATGAGCCTTATGTGGATGTCCACAACAATGCTGCTTATGACGATGGGTTGGTGAACATGGGTTTTGATGCGGCATGGCCTAGTTTCAATCCAGACGATCATAATGAACCTGAGGAGGCACCGAACGCCGATGCTGCACAGTTCATGGAGTTGCTGGAGAATGCAAAGACTCCATTATATTCTGGTTGTGAGGATCATTCACCGTTGGAGGTGGTTACAAGATTGTTGAGCATCAAGTCTGATTTTAACATGTCACAAGATTGCTACAACCGTCTTATGGAGTTGCTTATAGAAGCATTTGTCCTAGCAACAATTTATCCTAGCAACCGATTTTAATATGTCGCAAGATTGCTACAACCGTCTATATAAGCATTTGTCTTAGCAACCATTTGCCTTATAGAAAATTGACAAGCATGGTCTTGTGGATATAAACTATAAGCATAGATATCAAGGCTACGAACCATTTGTCCTAGCAACTCAAGCTCAGCTCGTGTACTTCACAGCTTATCCGAGACGGAAAGCAACAAAGTCTGACTGGTGGGCAGTATGCAAGACTAAAGCTAGAGATACTTTTGATGTTGACGAAAAATCTTATCAGGAGGACGAGCTACCTCTTGTAACAAATATTATTGATGTGGACTCAAGTTACGCATTACACGACACATAATGTAGAAGATGTAGAATTATCCGAAGAGGAAGACGAAGCTGGTGAAGGCGAAGATGAAAGTGAAGATGAGGAGGAAGAGGAAGATGAGGTCGAGGAAGACGAACAAGATGATTATTCTTAAGACATTGAGAGAGATGTACTTTTATTTTCTTATTATGTAGAGTTGGTTATCATCTAGTCTTGGTTATTATCTGAATGTACAATCTGGACTTAGATGTTTATTGTAGAATGTACTATCTGAACTTAGATGTTTCTTGTAAAATATACTATCTAGACTTAGATGTTTCTTATAAAATGTATCATTATATGTTGTCTTGGTTATATATTGTCTTTGTTGCACTTTCATATTTCTAGCCTTTATTATTTGTTGTCTTTGTTGTATCTCATCATATGTTGTTATCTGGTATGACAGGTCATTGCGGATCGTTCCGTATTTCCTGACATGGGGCACGGGGTACTGGTACTGGCAGAGGACAGGGTACTCCTTCGGTACCTACTGGTGGTACTGCTAGAGGACGGGGTTTTTCTTCGGTACCTCCTACTGGTACCGTTTCTGGATTCTCGTCGCCCAGTACTCATATGTATCGGACAGTAGCTCCGCCCGCCACGATGCTGCATGGCATATCTTCTGGGACGAGTAGTTCCAGGCCAGATACTGCTCCCGAGAGTAGCGTTCCTCTTGCTGATACGACGATGGAGACAGATAAGCAGATGGAGGATGCTGCACCGACGGCCGACCAGTATCAGGCAGATGATGCCTGCGCACCTCCGGAGGAGACGAGGACAGAGATCTAGGCCGACGGTACATATTAAGTATTTTGGTTTATCATTTTTTCTATGTTTATCATAAATTAACTTTTCTCATGAATATAATATGTCTGTATAGATATCGTCCTCCGTTGGTACAGAGACGCCTAGTCCTGGTCCTGAGGCAAAATTATGGTGGTCCTTGGATAAACTACTCGGATGCTCCGGACGATAGGAAGGCCTACTGGTTTGCGCGCTTCAAAGTTAAAATAGATTTGCTTTTAACATGAATTATTTGATTTATGCGTATTATATATAACTGATAAATATTTGGTTTGCGTACTCTTCTAGGATATGTTTTTCTATCCACCGTACCGGGCCGAACTGATCGAGGGGATGTTTCCTGCAGTCGCTGCTAAGCTGATCCGCGACGCTATTAATGATCAGAAGGCTCGTGATCGTGCCAAAAAGTCGATCCAAGGTTGGATCACCCTTGATCAGTGGGATGCGATGAAGGCTCGATTCATCGAACCAAGGTACAATAAAAAGTTCGAGAAGGCCAAGGCGGCTAGGCAGCATGCCTCGAAGTGGTGCGGTGGGTCAATTCCGATCACGGAACATTTCCGTCGTCTGGTATGTATTTTTCTTTCAGAAATATTATTTTTCTGCAAATCCGATAAATTTTTACTAAGATAATATATTTAATTACAGGTAAGGAAGGTCGGTAACACCGACATGGTGATCTTCTTCCTGGCCACCCATCGGAAGGGCGAAGGCCTTATTGACGAGAGGGCCGAGCAGACCTATGTAAGTATTACAATACTATTTGTTAATTATAATACTTCGTGTTAATTTTAATATAACTTAGTAAATATGCATGCAAATAAATATTCATGTAGTTAGTAATAATAAGTACATTAATTAGAGATTAGAAATCATAGAGTACTATCCATACTTTCTAGGCCGGGTATCAGAGGCTTCGGGACCGGGCGACTGCTAGTGCACCTACTGCGGGAGAGGTCGGAACTTTCTCGCAGCCCACTCAAGCTCCGTCGGCGGACGAGCTGTGAATGACCGCCGCTGGTGGCCTCCATAGGGGTACGAACTATGGTACGAGATCCTATGGCGCCCTAGTTGCGACTCAGTCCTCTAGGGCATCCCCTGCTAGTGTACATGGTCCAAAGCCGTCCCAGGAGTCTGCCCGAGTCCACTAAATGATGGAGTCCCTCCGTGATAAGCTGCTATGACGGATTCAGGACCAGTCTCAGCACCAGTCGGATGAGCCTACATTTATAGCACGATTGGATGCGCTCAACTGCAGCATTATGGAGCTCGGGAATATGACTGAGCGGACAAAGCAGAGCGTCACTGATCTTAGAGCGTCGACAGAGCGTAGCGTGATGGATCTGCAGACATCACAGATGTCCATGGGCCAGAGGCTGAGATTGGTACAGGATTCGGTGGCTGATAGCAGTGCTAGAATGTTATCTGCCATGGATTCATACCACTATCAACTTGCAGCATTAGAGCGTTATCGTCCTCCGGGTACGCCTTCATCATCGTCGACTCCGCCAGCACTGCTGCCTTCTTCATCGACACTGACTCCACCGACGTCACTACCTCCTTCATCGGTGTCGATTTCACAAGAGGACTATGAGATTTTCTTAGCCCTTCGTCGCGGCGCACCCCCTCCTGCTCCAGATCCCCAGTAGTCCTAGTTAGGACTGTTTGTATTGAGTGTTTGAGTACTTGTTTGTGTTTACTATTTGTTTGTGACACTTATTTGTTTGTGACACTTGTTTGTTGGTTGCATAGATACATTGGTTATTGGTTGTGTAGACCCATGACAATTTGGATATTGGTTTATATATGTTGTGTGGACTTTGGTTATTTTATGTTGTTATTCGTTTCATTTGGATGTTAATTTATCGGCGTTGAGTGTTCCATCGAAGGGGTCGGCGAACCAGGGATAAAATATGCTTGTGTATTGTGTTTCAGTGTTATTTATTAAACTACATGAAGAAAATAATTCTGTAGAGAAAACTACATACTGTAATTTATTTTTTTATTTTTTTAAAATTTACCGACGTTTACCGACGCTTTCGACGTCAAAATGCATCGGTAGACGTCGCTAAACTGGCATATATTGTCAGGATACCGACGTATAGTGGCATCATTTTTGTCGGTATGCGTCGGTAACTTTCTCAGGATTTTACCTCATTTTCCTACGATATACCGACGTATAACGACATCACAAAACGTCGGTAATATTCCCCAGGATATACCGACTCATAGCGACATCATAAACGTCGGTAACTTTCCCAGGAAATACTGACGTATAGCGACATGATAAACGTCGCTATTTCATCGATGAAACGACGATAAACGTCGGTATATTACCAACATAATTTTGCGTCGGTAAACGTCCGTATTGGCGACGATCAGCGACGACTTTCCAAATAGCAACTAAGGTTTCTGCGACAAGAGAAAGACGTCGCTAAAGATGTTACTAAAATATTTTAGCGATGTCTTTAGGCGTTTTAGCGACATCTTTAGGCGTCGCTAAAATGACTTATTCTGGTAGTGCATATGAGCAAGGGCAAATTCAAAGCAAAGTGGGAAGGTCCCTATGTTGTAAATAAAGTTTTCTCAAACGGAGCTTATCAATTGACCGGGATGGACGGTCGAATGGCTATGATGCCCATCAATGGCAAATTTCTCAAGAAATATTATGTTTGGGAATATGAGATATCAATATTGTACATGATTCAAAACTTTAAATTATTATCTTTATTTACTCTTCTGTAAATAAAACCATAGTTAATAATTTCTTAAAATCGGTGTTTGTCATGTCCTTATCACCTCTGAACAGACCTGGTTTCTTGCAATATGTCATGTCCACTTACCTTTGAACATATTCTCATATCTTGTTCTTAAGCCTCAATGGATCAAGTATCATATGTGAATGAAAAATCATGTCCTCTGAATTCTATCATTCATCCATATCTATTTGTCACGTATATATATACCTCTATCAAAATAGTCACAACAAAGAAAATATCATCATTATCTGTTATGTCTTTACTGCCTCTGAACATATATGATAGTAGATGTTGTTCTTCGAAAGAATGTGTTATGTGTACATTAATACCAAATGCATTCTCGGAACAAAACAAAAGCAGTGTTTATTCACAAATCCATGGAATTTATAAGTTCATTACATTTCATGGGATAAACAAAAAGGGAAGAAAAAGCAAAAGACAGATACAAGGCATCATGGTGGGTACTAAGGGCCAGGATGCATGCCTTCAGTTCTGTAACGTATTTCTCTCGATTATCCTGGCCAGCAACAATGTTCTCAGTTGCCGCAGTTCTTCTCTCCTGTTCTGACATGAGCCTCAGAATAGGGGCATAGCGATGCACCTCGGCTTCTCGGGATACGTTCAAAGCTTGCAATTGCTGCTCCAGTTCCCTCCACTTCTGACGTTTCTTTTCCAAATTCATCTCATGATCAGCTTGTTTGGCTATAAGGGACTCAAGCTCTGCACGAAACCTGTCATCATCTTTCTTCAGAGCAATCACTAGGTCATGCCAAAGATAATTGATGTCTCGGTTTGCTCCTTTAACTGAGTCAACTGACTCTCTTCGGCGGCCATATCCTCTAGTTTTTGCTAGAAAAAAGCATTGGTTTGACTTCATGGGTTAGGCGCCGATACTCGACTACCACAAGGGAATCAAAATCACCCTTCTTCAAAGCTTGGAGATAGTGATGGGCTCTTGTAAGCTAGTAATTAACTGATCTAAGGCGTCTGCTCTTACGTTGTCGCTTGTCTCGCGGATGGCGATTATCAAAGCAAAAGTTGTGTTCCGCAAAGCAACAAAAGATAAATCTGTAGCTAGGGATACTCTTACAAAGCTCTGCAGGCAAGTATAGAAAGTTGCTACAAGCCCATCTGCCACCCCACATACCAGGTCACGGCCATCTGGAGTTGCAGCTATATCTTTAAAGCCAACTCCTACGGGAGCTGCAATGCTCGAAACTCTAAGAGCGACGGTTGAAGGAGATAGAACTAGAGGTTGTAGGAGATAGAACTCTGCGCCCCGCATCTGAGCCACCAGAGATGAATTGAATGTCTCCAGCATCCCCCGTCTCAACTTATCCACTGTGTCGTTCTGAGACGACAATCTCTAGAATGGGTTTATCGACCATGGGAGGTTCTTCCTTATTAGAAACCTCGATGTCGACTTCTTCCTCCGGTTCTTTAGAGGCTTGGTCATCCTCGTTATATCTTTCCTCATCATCGACCTTAGGGTTATCTTATCCTTCGGTCTCGAGTATAGGATCCTCAGATCCCCCAACCTCATCACTTTCTAGTATCGGCAGGAACTCTTCTTCCCCTCCATGAACGGGACTCGTGATACCATCAAGCATGGGTGTGTCTCGATATGGGTATTAGGATATGATGGGCATTTTGAGTTCCTCAACTTCGGGCACAAAATTACTGAAAAATCCAAAATCAAGTGGTCGATATACTATGATCTGTCTTTCAGGGTTGACTTCACCCTCAACTGTGGGCTCAAGATGCCCCTCGTTTGTTTGTTGTTTATCGAGGATGATTACACCCTCAGCTTCAATATCGAGGGCTTGATGTCACGCCCCAGAACCAGAATACTGGAGAACGAGGGAATGACTCAGCTAGCTACGTATTACAGGTAGATAAATACCGTATAATACGATCAATACTGTCTAAAAGACGATAGGGTGCATACTACATGAAAGTCTCACTATGGTCACTTCACATTTATTGTCTCAATCATTCAAGCAAGAAACAGTAATAGAGAACATGTGAGATAAAGCAGTAAGGCGTCCCAAACGCTCAGTCAAAATGTTCTTGAGATCTGGCTTTACAAAATATAGGCAGATGATATAGTAAAGTATACACAATTGTTCATCAGCTGCAGCCTGACTTAGTTACAATTATGTAAAAGTAAGTACAAGATAATCCAACTAACATGTCGGTGCCAAACGGCAAAGTATAAAGTAATTCACAAAACGAGCGAAGAAATAAGGAACACACTCGAGTCCTCCTGCGATCATCCCTCTAGTATTGACCATCTTAGAGGTGGAAGTAAGCTGAGTCCTCGGGGACTGGCTCTAAATTTGGCTATGCAAAACCAGAGAGGTTAGACCTCTAATAGCAAGTACCACAAGGAAGCACGATATGAGAAACTGGAACCAGTAATAAGAAAATATGATAAGTAGATCTCTGCTTGCCATTGGGATTCGCATAACATCACGATACTTCGAACCAACCTCCTAACCAAACAAGGACAGAAGTTGGCCCGTCATGCCCTGACATTTTGATCTTTTCAGTTAGTTAACAGAGTAGATACAGTACACAAATAAATCAATTTAACCGGCCATGCAACTACTATGGCTTGCTACTATGAGTTCCAAGTTATCTTGGGATTATGCGATAAAAGATTCCTCAGTTCTTACTATGTGCAAGCAAGGCTAGTTTACCCAGTCAATCAATTACGCCAATCATGAGTTAGACGAGTCCCAGTGGGACGCCCGTCATCAATATACAATAAATAATATAAAAAGATATCGCTCCCTGCCCGTGTGACAGATTTGTAGTATCTGTGGGAACCAGCCGGCATGTCGGGCACTAATAGTCCCAAAGAGGGCTGCCATGTAAGAACTCGGAAATCCATTCTCTCCATGCAATTATTATTTTATTTAACTTAGTAGCCTCTATGTTAAGTGAAATCCCATGTTGTGGATCATGGTCATTCAGAATGAGTACTTCCGTACAAGGAACGATATGTCCAACTCTACAATGATACATGTGCGGTTGGGTTGTAGGTCTTACATAGCGTAATGCAACAATTATAACTAACCACGGAATAAATCATGCCTTGACCATAAAGTACACATGCTGTTTTTGTAAAATAAACAAATAAATTGTAGCCTGCATGTATCTATATGCCAATATTCGGGATTGGCCAATCGATTGCAATAGTTCATAGTTAATATAAACATGTCTCATTCATTCAATTTAAATAAGACGACTAGCCAGTCTCTTAGTTCCAACTAGGAACGCATGATCAATTATTAGTCAAGATAATAATCAATGTTAATTAATGCCAAGATAACAATCAATGTAAATTAATGCCAAATTTGGGACAGAATCAGCCAAAAAGGCATTATGGGCTAAATTTCATGCGACCAGGAATGCTCATGCGGCCAGGAATGCTCATGCGGCCAGGATTGCTCATGCGGCTAGGAATGCTCATGCGGCCAGGATTGCTCATGCGGCCAGGAATGCTCATGCGGCCAGGATTGCTCATGCGGCCAGGAATGCTCATGCGGCCAGGAATGCTCATGCGGTCAGGATTGTTCATGCGGCCAGGAATGCTCAAACGGCCAGGATTGTTCTTCTTCTCCAATTTCTGAGAAGAAGGACCATGAAGCCATTGCTTCTAAGCTCCATAAATCTTTCATTTCAAGTCCAAATCCAGACTTTCATAGGTCAAAATGGGGTAGAACGAAATTCTCTACAACATGGAACCATGAAAACTTGAAAAATAACAAAGTTACTGGATCAAAACCTAAGAAATCCGAAAATACATTAAACTTAGATCTACATGAAATGAGCCATGGAAATTGAAAATGCTAAGTACTAAAGTATCTAAGAATCTTGAGAGAAAGACAATGGAACAACAAAAATGGAGATCCATCAAGAAGCAAGTTGGCACTTGCCTACGCCGCTAGGTAGGTGGGAAGGAGTAATGGAGGAAAAAGAGGAGTAATAGTGAAGGAGAAGTAATGAATGAAGAGAGAGAAAGGGTTTCGGTTGGGGCTTTAAATGAAGGAGTGGTGGTAGATGGGGAGTTGGGTTCGGTTCATGATGAACCAAAAAAAACTGAAAACAAACCAATCTAGGTCGAACCCAAAAGTAAAGTAAAAGCAGAGAATAAAGATGCAGAAAGTAAAATGCAGAAAAATAATTAACGTAAAATTAAAAGAATTTAAATACAGATCAATACATGATAAATATTAAATAAATATATTTAAGCAGTACATGCATTTAAAATACGTATTCTGGGAACGGAAAGTGACACTTGATTACCCTCTGTTCTGGTTTTGGGTCATCAATGTTCTCTGTCGCAGCCAAGATTATAGTAGATACTGGTAAGCTCTCGCCAGCGTCAAAAACATTAATGCCTAATACATCATCTAATGTTCGATCATCCTCAAAGAAAAGTGACCGTTTTGCGATGTTCAAATCCTCGTCATCTTGAGATGTCTTCGCCATAGCCTGAGAAGAAGTGGCATGGGTGCCAAAAGGACTAGTTGTTGTATCTTCTTCTTCATTATGGGTTTGATACGCCCAAAAGGAACATGAACGGGAGCAGGTGGACTGATAGATAACCCCGTCGACAGCGAACGTGGAATGGATATCACTAAGAAAAAAGGGTATGTCAGTATATCCTATTAAAAGAATTAATTATAAAGAATGAGGCAACATTAAGCATTACCTAGATGGGGGGGTCTTCTACTGTTAACACCTACTTTCGTGGAGTCGGTAAAGGCATCGACTCTGGCTCGACTCTAGCTGAGCTTGACCCTTCTGTTCTAGCAGCCTTCCTGGCTGAAGATGCTGCTCCTTGACTAGCTTCTTCTGCAGAAGACTTCCTCTTCTTGCTGATAGAGGGTGCAGGATCATTTTGGGATGATAATTCCTCACTCGAGTGAAGACGAGTTTGTGATTTCGTCACCCTAGCATCATGGGAGGTAGCCATCTCATAGTGTGTTGTTACTTTACTTTTTTTCTTCTTCTTCTTCTTCCTCTGGAGAAGGTCTCGAGAGGAAGAAGTCTGAGTTCCTTGCTGAGGTGGTATGATTGGAATATATATGGCAGATAATGTCGAATCTTGATCTAAATCAACCGTTTGTAAAGGCATTTCAGCAGGTGCATTATCCTCTGCCTCCGCTAGGTTGATTTGAGCAGATGTCAATCCCCTCGAATTTCCCAAATGGCTTGTAAAACTTGTCCTCAGATCATAACCCTCGAAGAAAGTATTGGCAAAAGTGTAAAACAGCACATATGTATTCAACATATGCAACGGCGGGTTGATCTCGGGCAGGTTGAATTGAGCTTCCGTCCCTCGAGAACTATAGTAATGCCAAGCGAGGGCTCCATCTACTAAACCACCAACTCCCTCTAGTACCGTTGTTGCATTACCCACGTGCAATTGATCGTATCCAAATTGTCGGGCAAATCTACTCGGCAGATAGGGTTCTAGATAACATCCATCATCAATACGATAGACCAAGTGTGATGGTCTAATTGCCACCAACCAAAGGAATAGTTATGTGTCCATTGGGGTATGGACATTCTCTATGTCATAAAAGGAATCGAGCCCATCATATTTGGCCCGAACGTTTAGGATTTTGTAATAGAATACCCAGTTATTGCCTCGATTCAATGTCCTACGGCAATCCTTCATCTGGGTTACATTCTACTTCGACCTCTTATATTTACAAAGAAGAAGTCCTGTTAAATTCTCATCTGGAGCCTGTCCAGGATTTATCAGAGAAGGATGGTAATAGAGCAACCATCCAAACAAATAAGTGAAGGGCAATTCTGTGCGAGAAAATTCACCCCGCTGAGCGTTTGACAGCAGTATAGTAGAGAGTTCACAAAGGCCGACACATAATCTGCATGTCATGGCTCCTAACAAATCCGTTGGTCCCCCAAATACCACACGGACAGCTGCGAAAAGGGTTCCTGTGTGGATCATGTGCACCGTACAGTTGCCTGGAATCACGAAACGTCTTAGCTATATGAATAAGAATCCGGACAACAAAGCTTATCGTTATTTGCCATGAAATATAAAAGAACAGAACAATTATCGGAGGATCGGACTTTTACTTCACGTTACAAACTCGCTTGTACAAAGAAATCCCAGGGACAAAAACCTAGGTACAGCAGTCTAAGTACAATTATTTATTTTAGATTCTGGGGGATGACGATATAGGCTCGGGAAGGCGACGGCAGCCATGCCTTACTCCTTGGACGATCGGTATGCAGCCTTGGCTCCTTGACGTTGATAAAGAAATGCTCTTCTTGCTCCTCTGTTGCTCTTCTGTCTTCTCTCTCTCTGTGTGTGTATTTTTTTCTGACTACTGGGGAGTCTCTCTCTATATACGTATTTTTCTCTGAAATTGTATATTTTACAAGAGAATGGCACCTTGCTATTTATAATAGTGGGATGTGATCATTAGGGTTGCCAATGATTAGCTCTTGGAGATGGCGGCGGCCTGTGGATTGGTCAATCTAGGCCATTCGTCTTGATTATGATAAATCTGGGCCATTAGGTATAGATTACACCAAATCCCATTAGCAATTAATGCTGATTGGAATAAATCTTCCTTATAATGATCTTCTGATATCTGCGAATAAATTAGATCTATTCTTCTGCCACGTATCCCAGATTATTGGGATTTGATCCAATCTTTAACGGCAGCAAATCTGAGGAATTAATCGGTTTAGGACACGTGTCCTAGGAGCTGTTGGAGGGATCTGGGTCGCATGACGAGTGAGCCGCATATGAATTTGAGCCGCATATGGTTAAGCCCACGTGTCAGGGCTGCCTGGGCAGTGGCCCTCACTTGAGCCCTCGAACCACAGGGGAGTAATTCTTGTGGGCCGCATAGGTACATATCCGCCTGAGCCGCATGGACATGATCCTCTTAAACCGCATGAGAAGTCCCCGCTCGAGCCGTATGAGGCTTTCATGGCCTGAGCCGAATAGGATAGATTCACTCTGAGCTGAATGGGAAGTTCTTTGCTCGAGCCGCATGAGGCTTTCTTGACCTGAGCCGTATAGGATTTATTCTGAACCACATGGGAAGTGAGCCGCATACGAACGCCCACGTGGCAAGGCCACGTGGCATTTTTATGGTTCTCGGGGGATTTGTGTCAGAGATCTCTTTTCTCTTCCCTAGAGATTCATCATTATGACAGAGTCATAATTGCCTGCGTTTGTGTCAGGGCTGTCAAATTTTCAGAGGGGTCAGCCGTCAAAGCAATTAATGCAGCATGGGTCGGAGGGAAGCACTATCAGGCCACGTTTCTTATGAGCCGCATGGAATGTCTTGGGCCGCATAGCTTCTTATGCCGCATGACTTCCTGAGCTGCATACGTTTTCTGAGCCGCATGGATCTTTCCTGGCCGTATGAATCATTTTCTTTAGTATTTTCCACGCTTCTACAGGACCCCCTTCAAAGTTTTCAATTTGTAAAATTGAAATATTTTGAATAAGAAACATGGCTGTGTTCTTCTAGCCGCATATGGAATCCTGACCGCATAGGTGTCTTTGCCGTAGGGATGGCTTAGCCGCATAGATATCTCCACCGCAGGGGCTTTCTGCCATGTTGTCACGTGTGGCAATCTTTTGCATTAAATGTTGTTGATTTGCTCTCAGTTTTAAAGGCCACTTTTCAGTACGGGATCCTAGGAGTCTGGTCTTCATTTTAGGTGGCTCGCCTCGATAACCGAAGAGTTGGTCTTCGTGTATGCACGGGAATCGAAGCGTCCTTCCCTTTTCTATAAATAGGAACGTATTCAGTTCTGGAGAGATTTATTTTACTCTTTCTCGTCTTCGACTTCCTGCTGCTCTAACTCTCTTCCTCTTTAACCATCCATGGCTCCCAAGAAGACTGTTGCGGCTAAGGCGGTAAAAGGCAAAGGAGTTGCTTCTGCGACGATTGCGGCGACAAACGTGGCAGCTCCTCTGCCGACCAACATATCCTCCGTTCACCCCGACGTCCATCCTCCCGCTGCTGGTAAGGGCAATACTTGGGAACCCTAACTTTCATGGCTATGTTGCATACTTTATGCACAAGACGTGTGTACGTCTCACGTTCAAGCCGCATGAGACTTGTCAGCACTTCGTCCATAGAGCCGCATAAGCTTGTTATCCTCGATTTGGACCGCATATGCCTTGAACCGCCTAAGCTCACCTGACCCTGAAGCGTATAAGCTTGTCTATTTAGAGCCGCATAAGTTCATCTGGACCTGAACCGCATAGACTCGTCTGGTTCTGAGCCACATAAGGCTATGCTGGACTGAATCGTATGTCCTCCCATTAATGCAGGACCATGTGAATTCTATTCAATGATTTTCTGATCATCTCCTGCCTTTTGTTTCTCTGTTGTCTCCATGCCGAAGACTGAGATCGTTGTGAAAGAGGAGGCAGTACTGAATATGGAGGATCCAAGAGAAGAATTAGTACCCATCGGAGAGGAAAGTACTTTCCCCGTCGGAGCTGCTGTAAAGGAGGAGCCTCGATCTGAGGGTAGTGTTGTTGGGAGTTCTGACTCCCCTACTCTGGAGGAGCCTCGATCTGAGGGTAGTGTTGTTGGGAGTTCTGACTCCCCTACTCTGGATGAGGATCCTTCTCAATTGCATCCCTCATATGCAAGGTTATTGAGGGAATGGTATATGCGCCCCCGCAGCTAGAGTTCACAGGCTCTTGTAGATGTCTGTCTTTAATATTTCTGTCTGTCTTTAGTCGTGGTTTGCGTCTTGTTTCTTCTTTCCTTTCTGTCTGAACGAGGTGATAAAGAACCTCTTTGATTCTGTTTGTAGTCGTGTGAATGTAACCGGTTTCTTTAAATGAATGGAATATATTTGCTTCACTTTTGCTTTGCAATAATCATCTTATTGGGACATTTTGCGTGGACCTATTGCCCCTAACGTACCCTGGTTTTGGATACGGACAATAAGTTAGAAAGGAGCCAATCATATTTACTCAGAGTTACTAAGTACATGGTGAGTATAAGGGTTTCTTTGGTGGAGCCTTCCTACTCAGAGGTAATGAGGACATGGCAGGAGTGGGCTCAATAAAGGAGGGTACATAGAACAACTCAGAGGTAATGAAGACATGGAAGTTCTATGTAGGGGGTGATTTGTTTTTGGCGAAAGTGGAATGACTCAGAGGTAATGAGGACATGGCCATTTTGGAAATTCATGGATTGATTACCCTTTTTTGCGCACCGACAGTGCGGGTATTGGATCATGAGGGAGGATCTCTTGTAGGAAGAAAGTTCAGCGGTATGGTTGTACATGACTTTCTTTCAAAAGTGTGACCAGGATGTAAGTTCAGGGGTACCGATGGGTACATAACTCGACAATCCATGAATATTGGAATCAAAGTGTAAGTTCAGAGGTATCAGCGGATACATGACTTGGAAATTTGGGATATCTTTGTGGAAGAAGGGCATGAGTTCAGCGGTACACGCGGGTACGTGACTCGAAAATCTGGAATATTGTGGGTGCGAGCCCAGCGGTACCAGTGGGTACGTGACTCGGGAATTTGGAGAATGGTGAGTGTGAGTTCAGCGGTACCAGCGGGTATGTGACTCGATAATCTAGAAATTTATGGAGCGAGTTCAGTGGTACCAGCGGGTACGTGACTCAATAATCTAGAAATTTATGGGATGAGTTCAGTGGTACCAGTGGGTACGTGACTCGATAATCTGGAAATTTATGGAGCGAGTTCAGTGGTACCAGCGGGTACGTGACTCAATAATCTAGAAATTTATGGGGTGAGTTCAGTGGTACCAGCGGGTACGTGACTCGATAATCTGGAAATTTATAGAGCGAGTTCAGTGGTACCAGCGGGTACGTGACTCGATGATCTAGAAATTTATGGAGCGAGTTCAGTGGTACTAGCGGGTACGTGACTTGATGATCTGGAGAATATTGTTTAAACATAGTATTTCTTCACGAACTTGCCGTTGACGGGCAACATGAGCAAGTCTCCGTTCTGCTTGGCGAGGCGGTAAGCACCGTTGGAGAACACGGCCTTGATGACAAATGGACCTTCCCATTTTGGCTGGAACTTGTCGGCGGTCTTGTGAGTCATGACCATTGGCCTTCGGACTGCCAGAACAAGATCGTCCACTTGGAATGTTCTGATTTTGACCTTCTTGTTGAAGGTTCCTGAGATGCGTGCTTGGTACAGCTCGATCCTTTGCTGAGCTAGGAGATGCTTTTCATCTAAGGCCTCCAACTCTTGCAGTCGACGTCGGTAGTTATCATCCGTTGTCAATTGATAAGTGAGGGCGACGCGAAGTGAGGGTATTTGAGTCTCTAATAGGAGAACTGCCTCACTCCCGTACACTAGGAAGAATGGCGTATTCCCGGTAGCTGTTCGAATTATGGTACGATAAGCCCATAAGCATTCACCGAGCTTCTCGTTCCAGTCGCGCTTGTTGGAGGAGACGAACTTCTTGAGGAGTTTGATAATTGTTTTTTTGAACGCCTCTGGTAACCCGTTTGCTACCGGGTTGTATGGCGTCGAAGCGATATTCTGAATACGGTGTTTATCGCAAAACCGATAGAATGCGTGGCTTGTAAACTGTGGACCGTTATCATGGATGATCATTCGGGGCAGTCCAAAGCGGTAGATGACGTGATGCTTCAGGAAGCTGATCACGTTCGAAGTTTTGACTTCGGCGAGTGGGACAGCTTCCGCCCACTTGGAGAAGTAATCAGTGATCGCAAGTATGAAGCGATGTCCTCGGGAGGAAGGTGGTGTGATTGGACCATTCCCCATGCTTCGAATGGCCAGGACGCCACTGTCGAATGTAGAAATTCGGATGGTTGGTAAATGAAGTCCGCGTGGACTTGGCAAGCTTTGCATTTTCTTGCATAATCTATCGCATCTGCCACCATCGTAGACCAATAGTAGCCCATTAGGCGAAGGCGATCTTGTAGTTTTGGGCCGGACTGGTGGGCCCCGCAGACACCGTCATGAGCTTCTCGTACTGCTTCTTTGGCTTCTGTGTTTGACAGGCACCGAAGCAGGAATCCGTCGTAGGAGCGGCGATACAGCATCTTCGTCTCTGTATCGTAGAAGAATCTGAGAGAACACCTTCTGATGGAAGTGGCTTTCTTTGGGTTCTCGGGCAGGATGTCATAGACGACAAAGTCGATGAATGGTTGTCTCCAATCTGGGGCATCATCGATCGTCTGTGCGGAATAACTTGTCATGAATTGTACATTATTTTTGGGACAGACCAGTTCGTGGCCTATCACATCAACTGATTGGCGATCATGATTCGAAACTGCTAGGGAAGCGGCAAGACCAGCTAGGGCATCGGCTTCAATATTTCAGAGTCTGGGACGTGCTCGATGAAGAACCCCTCAAATGATGAGATAATATCGATCGCTATTTGGTGATAAGGGATCATGTCTTCGTGGCGAACTTCGTACGAACCCCGGATCTGATTGACGATTAGTTAGGAATCGACGTATGCTTCAAGGTATTCTACCCCCAGCTCTCTTGCAAGTTGGAGGCCAATGACCAGAGCGTTGTATTCGGCCACATTGTTAGAGCAGGGTTCTGTGAGGGAATAGGCACGATTGATCACCAATCCGAAAGGGGAGACCAGCACTATCCCGACTCCGACGACTATATTGCCTTTAGGTCCGGTCCTTGAAGCACCGTCAAAGAACATTCGCCACATAGCCTCGTGAGAGGTTGCATGCGAGTCGGCGACCTCGTCTGGGATCTCTTCATATATTCTTGAGGAATCCGAGCCTGGGTGGGCTGCTAAAAAGTCCGCCAGGGCTTGACCTTTGACTGCCTTTTGTGGGACAAAGATCATATGATAAGGGGACAACAATATTGCCCATGTAGCGAGTCAAGAGCTGAGTGCCCCTGGTCTAGTCATGAGGACTCTGAGAGGGTTAACTCGTGAGATCATATGTATCGTTTGTTCGGTGACATAGTGTCACATTTTCTGAATGGCGAACACCAGGGCGAGGCATTCCTTCTCCACAGCGGTGTATCGGTGCTCTGGCCCAATCATCATTCAGCTGAGGTAATATATGGCTTGCTCGTGGCCTGCGTCGTTGTTTTGTGCCAGCAAAGCCCCGAGGGAGTGTTCTATTGCTCGTACATAGAGCATAAATGGTTTTCCAGGGACCGGGGCTACCAAAACTGGAGGTTTTGACAAATATTCTTTGATACTGTCGAAAGCACGCTGGCATTTCTCGTCCCATACGAATGAGACTCCTTTATTCATGAGGTGCGTGAATGGTCGACATTGCCCGGAGAGGTTGGAAATAAACCTTCTGATGTAAGCTAGCCTCCCTTGAAGGCCTCTGAGTTCGCAGAGATTTTTCAGGGGACCCATCTCCATGATTGCTTTCGTCTTCTCAGGATCTACATGGATATCCTATGCGGTGATGATGAAGCCTAAGAACTTCCCACTGGATACGCCCAGAAAGGACTTCGTAGGGTTCATTTTTAAATTGTGCGCTCGCATTAGGTCGAATACCGTCCTTAGATCCTGCAGATGGTCTCCCTTGCTACGGCTCTTAACGGCTATATCGTCAACATAGCACTCCACCGTCTTGCATAAGTGGTCTCTGAAGATGATGCTCATGGCTCTTTGATAGGTGGCGCCGGCATTCTTCAAACCGAAAGGCATGACTGTGTAGCAGTACGTGCCAATTGGCGTTCGGAATGATGTATGTTTTTCGTCATCAGGAGACATTTTGATTTGGTTGTACCCCGAGAAGCCATCCATGAATGACATACGTTCGAAGCCGCAGGTATTGTCGATCATGATATCTGTGATCGGAAGGAGGAATTCGTCTTTCGGACATGCCTCATTCAGATTATGGAAGTCGATGCAGATTCGGATCTTCTCGTTCTTCTTAAGGACCGGTAATATGTTGGCAACCCAGTCTGGATGTTGCTCTTCACGAATGAAGCCGCTGGCTATCAGTTTGTTGACTTCAGCTTCGATTGCGTCCATGATGCCCGGGCGGAAGCGTCGCTGTTGTTGTTTGACTGGCTTCGCATCTGGCCGTATGTTGAGTTTGTGGAGAGCGGTGTCAGGATTTAATCCTGGCATGTCTTTATCGCTCCAGGCGAACACATCATTGTACTCTCTGACAAGTTCTAACAGCGACTCCCGTTCTTCGTCAGTTAGGCATTTACTGATAAAAATCGATTTTAAAGAAGATTCGCTGCCGAGATCTACTTGTATGACCTCATCTTCAGTAGGAGGTTCTCTCAGTTTGAATCGCTTTTCCTATTGTGCGTCCAATTATTGGGCCCATGGCTCTAGCTCGAGGATTTCGGAGATGTCTTCGTCTTCTTCGTAAGCGTCGACGAATGCCATGTTGACTGACAGGACTTGTCTGAATATGTCTCCGATGCTGGTATCCGAGTCGGAAGTTGGTATCCCGGTTGAATGTGACTGCCATTCACACTCTTCATCTGAACTCCCAGGAGTCGTTGTGGGAGTTACATACCCTAGTCCACATCGAGTTTTGCTATAGTAGTCCCGTGGCTTGCCAGCCGGTACTGTCGGCTTCAAAGGTGATCGTCGTCCAGTGCCGTAATTCAAACCTGGTGTAGTCTCTAGAACATATCCCTATTTTTGTATGAGATATTTGGACTGGGGGCTATAAAGATACAGAGGCAATTTTTCGGCATCTGACCCAAGATCAACTTCTTTTATGGTGAAGGGGTGCGGATCGTCCTTCCGGCCGAAGATGATTGGATGGTCCCCTCCCTCGATTATGCGGTAAGCATCTTCTGCTGGAATAGCATACATTGTACATAGCTTATTGAGCTCGGTATAGTTCAAAGATAACCCTTTATTGATAAAGTAAGGTATCTTTTCTAGGGGGATTACATCATCAGCGGAGGGGACACTGGTATGGGTAGCCATATACTTGGCTAGCTCCGGTTCCTCTTCGGCTACCCCCTGTGTAAATGAAGACTAAGAGGACGACCAGGGAAGCTTGATTGTCACTGGTTCAGTTGATGGAGTTGAGCGTGGTGTTGTTGGCAGACTAGCAACCCCCAGTTTGGTACTCGACGTGGGGCGAGGAGTGGTTGGTTCGCTAGAAGTGTCAGACCTTGCATCGAGGTGACGACCCTTCTTGGGAAGGCGTATAGTCAGCGGCTTGTCGGAGGGATTGAGCTTCCCTGTTTGGGGTTGACTGACTCTCGGTATTCTGATTGTCAGTGGCCCCGTTGTGGGTCTCGGCACTTGGCCGGACCTTAGCAACCGAATTATCATCTGCTCCTCTTACGCCGAGAGGCTGATCTCGTCCTTCCGCAGAGTGGCGGTAAGGGGTGCGGACTTGCCCGGTTTACGAGCTTAGAGGTGGATCGTCAGGGCTCCTTCTGATCCCGTGGCCGTTTCGGTACCAGCTTGTTCATTTCCTTAATCAAGGTACCTCTTCGACTTTTCGTATAAGCAGGAGTCCGAGTAGTAAGATTCGACCCCTTTGAAGGGATCGATGTCAGCAAATTTCGTCTTCACAAAGCCGTATTTGTCGACATATTTGAAGCACTGGTGTAGTGTGGAAGGTACGATCATGTAATCGTGTATCCATGGGCGCCCCAAGAGGATGTTATAAGAAGTGTCTGCATCTATGACGTAGCAGGTGACTTCGGATTGGAGATCGCCAATCTGACACTTCAGACGAATCTTCCCAATAGGGTAGCTCCTACCCGAATTGAAACCGCTGATGGCGGTGCTTGTAGGTGTCAGGCGATGCATTGGGATGCGGAGATGATGTAGCAGACCCTTCGGGATGATGCTTATGGAAGAGCCAGGATCAATGTACATCCGATCCACCTTCACGTCGTCGATGTATCCCGTGTAATATAGCGGGCGATCATGTAGGTTGGTTTTGATGAGCATGTCCTGCGGAGTGAAGACGATGTTGGACATTGCTCCCGTACAGGCGCTGTCTTGGAGATCCACGGGTGAGTCCTCCCCGGTGAGGTTGGATTGAGCCAGATAGGCATCGTCATTTTGGAGTGCTTCGCTCAATGCAATACGAACGTCCTTGGAGAGCCTTAGGAGTTCGTACAGTGATAATTTGGCTGGAGTGTTAGCCAATTGTGCTAAGATGTCAAAGTTGTAGGGCCTCTCTAGCCCTTGGGCTGCGTCCTTTCGGAAAGATTTATCGAAGCGAGTCTCCTTCGGCCTAGGCTTGTCGGTCGTCGAAGGCTGAGCCGGTCCCGGAGCATCAGTTGTAGTGGGTTGATGATTTTCAGCTGGGTTGTCAACCACATGTTGGGATTGCACTCCGGACCGCGTGACGACGGCTGTAGCTTCCTCGTTGTCTGCTGAGATTGTGTGGCAGGTCCTGATCCACTCTTCCTTTTGTTGGTAGAAGATGGTGTGCGCCGAGTTACTTCTGACACTAAGTCTGGATGGACCCACATGACCTCCCCTCGTGAGGTGGTGAGAGGTACTAGACCAACAGCCTGTTCCCGGGGAGGGGAAAGATTGGTAATCTCCATCGTCGCGAGAGGGACGGGGATTACCCCGTCTTGAGTCTCCGTCGGAGGGAAGCTGCCGAATTGTACGGACAACATATTGGCTGCTACGGTTACCTATCTTCGAAGTCGATGGCCAGATCGTTCGAATCGATGAGGTTTTGGATGTACTGTTTTAGTTGGTAGCAGTCGTGTGTAGCGTGGTGTACATAACAGTGGTAATGGCAGAACTTTGGGTTCTCTAGATCAGCCGGTCGAGGCTCCCGTCTTGGTGGAGGAAGCTGAATTCTACCTCCTTGTATGAGCATATCCAAGATAGGCTTGACGTGGCCGTCTTCGAAAGAGTAAGCGATCTGAGGCCATTATTTGTCTGCTGGTTGTGACTCGGGCTTCTGGGCCGTGTCGGCCACCATAGCTTGCTTTCCTTTACTGTCCTGATTGTTGGAGGGGTTACCTCTATTATCGTTGTTGGGACGTTGGCCCTTGTTTTCTCCTTCTAAGATATGCAATCCCAGTTGGCGAGCCTTCTTCAATCGTTCTTCGGCGCTTGTGGCGCTGATGATGAACGCCTTCCAATCTTTGAATTGACTTTTATCCATCCAGAGACTGATCGTTGGAAGCAGTCTCTTTTGGCAAATTTTAATCAAAGAGGAATCTGGATTTCCGGAAGGCAGCTTCATGGCGGTCTGGCGGAATCGCTCGATATAGTTCCTTGTCAACTCCTTCTCCCCTTGGACGACATCCATGAGAGTGGACATAGTGACGTCCTGTCCTACTTCGTCGAATCGTTCCAAGAACAGGCGCTTGAAGCCGGTGAAGGAGTGGATGCAGTTGTCCGGTAGATTATGGTACCAATCGAAGGCGACTCCTTCCAATGCCCCAATGAATAACCGTATGAGGATAGCATCATCATGGGGCAGATAGTCGGTGGTGACCTCGAAGTAAGTGATGTACCGACTTGCTGAGGTTTTACCATCATACGGGTTGATATTGAATGGCTTATATCTTGGTGGGAATGGAACATCCCTCCATTCAGCAGGGTATGGTTGCCGTATTCTGAGATCTTGAGCATTTTCTCGGGCATGGAACATGGCTCGGAGCTCCTGGACCTCTCTCCTTACTTCTCGGGTCTCATCTGTCGCGGTAGGGGCTGTTATTTCGGAAGGATTATTGCCTGGGTTTGGTGCCGCTGAGTTCGAATCTACATTGACCGCGAGGCCCGTGCTTGTTTGACCAGGCGTTTCTCCTTGTAGAGTGGGCAAGGCCGCCTTAATCTCGTCTACAGATTTGACCAAAACAAGTAATATGGCTTCGAGATTATCGATGCGCTGGCGATCATTGGAACCACCTTGATTGCTGTCCGTCATGAAAACCGTCCTTACATGAGGAGGGATGGAAGGAACAGTGGAGGATGTGCCCTCCGAGTCGTACCCATGCACCGAGAAGTCATCGGGATAGGTAGGAATGTTCTCTTCAGGCTCGGACTCGGAGGGAACGGTATCCCTAGCTTCAGAGCTTGCTTCGTCTTGAGAGTTATGGATGTCCTCGGGGACATCAGCGTCTGTTTCACCTGATGGAAGAGTTGTTTGTCCAGGTTCGGCTTCTTGAAACATCGGATTGTTGCGGATGTTCGGAGGAGTGCTACCCCCAGTTCCCTCAACCCCCAGCGATGTGGATGATGAATTTCCCATCGTGGTAAATTTCATCTTTGAACGGGTGTGTTGGAATACACCGGTAGAGGACAACTGTTTAGACGATAGTTTCTTAGCT
The DNA here is from genome assembly GCA_029216955.1 of Iris pallida. Classification (NCBI taxonomy): domain Eukaryota; kingdom Viridiplantae; phylum Streptophyta; class Magnoliopsida; order Asparagales; family Iridaceae; genus Iris; species Iris pallida. The sequence goes on along the minus strand of JANAVB010036617.1, from coordinate 2,276,679 downwards.
GTAGTGGTTGATATCTTGGGACTGGAGATACTCGTCTTTTTCCTTCTCCCTTCGGCGAGGACCTTTTGAGCGAAATTGCAGGAGACAACAGGAGGTGCCTCATCTTCTGAGTTCGGGTGCTGTAGCCTTTGGAAGACGGACGGCCGATCTTCCGTCACTGTCGCATTGTTGCAGCAGCAATTGACGATGATTTGGGTGCAGCGATGTCCAAGCAAGGACTCTTTGCACGCCGACACTCCTTCTCTTTCCTTGCGTTTGTGGAGGATCGCCTCCCGCGGGTCAGAGGAACCACTCTGTCTGTTTGCCGCCGGGGACTGGACTCGAGAAGTTGTATACAACTTCCCATTCGAGGCCCGCGTGATAGTCAACGGGACGCCCCAATAGTCACAGGTTGGGACAGCTGACTGGGCCTGATGAGCCCTCGCTGCCCTAGACTTCCTCCTTTTAGCACTTGTGGGTGCGTAATAGGAGGAGTCCAAGTTGTATACCACAGAGTCTGGCTTATCATCCAGAGAACCATCAGGGTCAGGACCGCATGAGAGACGGTCGAAGACTGATCAAGAGAAGCGTGGAACGGATGCTATGCGGCTAGAGTTGGGTACCGTGCAGGCTGTCTGCATGCGGTCGTCTTCTGCCGTTGGACGAATTATTTTTGTGCGGCTCGGAGTCACGACCGTACAGGCTGGCCGCATGTAGTTGGCAATTGTGGCCGTATGGGTTTTCTGCAAGCGATTGACTCCCATAGTCGTACGAGTTTCATCCGTGTGGTTGGCAACTATAGCCGCATAAGCTATGCGGCTGACAGATATGGCCGCATGAGTTTTCTTCATGCGGGTGGAGGATGTAGCCGTATGAGCTTTCTCTCTGCGACTGATACCCTTATGCGGCTCGGATCTCATAGAGTTCCTCTTTGCCCCTGCAAGTCCAGCATCATAGTGTTTTCTCCTGCCGGACTTGGGGACAGCAGAGTTGTCTACGATCTGAAGTGGGGACGCAGGGGAATCTTGCTTGCCATCTTGAACAATAGAGGGTGTCTCCGTAAGAGCTTCAGTAGGAACGAAGGATCGGGGTCTCCACTCCTTACGGACCTTCTTTGTGCGGGCTCGCTTCTGGACCGGGCCGGTGCTCTTGTCGGAGAGCATTTCTTCGAATGCCTGTTGGTCGAACCGGGCGACCATCTTTTTTTGCGTGGAGCCAAGCTTGGCTGCATCCGATTGCATCACCAACTCCTCAGCCGTGGAGAAGTTAGTCCCCAGCAGAGTTGCCATTGTGTTTGCCATAAAATATAAAAGAACAGAACAATTATCGGAGGACCGGACTTTTACTTCACGTTACAAACTCGCTTGTACAAAGAAAGCCTAGGGACGAAAACCTAGGTACAGCAGTCTAAGTACAATTGTTTATTTTAGATTCTGGGGGTGACGATAGAGGCTCGGGAAGGCGAAGGCAGCCCTGCCTTACTCCTTGGACGATCGGTATGCAGCCTTGGCTCCTTGGCATTGATGAAGAAATGCTCTTCTTGCTCCTCTGTTGCTCTTCTGGCTTCTCTCTCTCTCTCTCTCTCTGTGTGTATTTTTTTTGACTACTGGGGAGTCTCTCTCTATATACATATTTTTCTCTGAAATTGTATATTTTACAAGGGAATGGCACCTTGCTATTTATAATAGTGGGATGTGATTGGTCAATCTAGGCCATTCGTCTTGATTATGATGAATCTGGGCCATTAGGTATAGATTACACCAAATCACATTAGCAATTAATGCTGATTGGAATAAATCTTCCTTATAATGATCTTCTGATATCTGCGAATAAATTAGATCTATTCTTCTGCCACGTGTCCCATATTATTAGGATTTGACCCAATCTTTAATGGCAGCAAATCTGAGGAATTAATCGGTTTAGGATACGTATCCTAGGAGCTGCTGGGGGATCTGGGCCGCATGACGAGTGAGCCGCATATGAATTTGAGCCGCATATGGTTAAGCCCACGTGTCAGGGCTGCCTGGGCAGTGGCCTTCACTTGAGCCCTCGAACCACAGGGGAGTAATTCTTGTGGGCCGCATAGGTACATATCCGCCTGAGCCGCATGGACATGATCCTCTTGAACCGTATGAGAAGTCCCCGCTCGAGCCGCATGAGGCTTTCATGGCCTAAGCCGCATAGGATAGATTCACTCTGAGCCGCATGGGAAGTTCTTTGCTCGAGCCGCATAAGGCTTTCTTGACCTGAACCGCATAGGATTTATTCTGAACCGCATGGAAAGTGAGCCGCATACGAACGCCCACGTAGTAAGGCCACGTGGCATTTTCATGGTTCTCGGAGGATTTGTGTCAGAGATCTCTTTTCTTTTCCCTAGAGATTCATCATTATGACAGAGTCATAATTGCCTGCTTTTGTGTCAGGGCTGTCAACTTTTCAGAGGGGTCAGCCGTCAAAGCAATTAATGCAGCATGGGTCGGAGGGGAGCACTATCAGGCTATGTGTCTTCTGAGCCGCATGGAATGTCTTGGGCCGCATAGCTTCTTATGCCACATGACTCCCTGAGCCGCATGCGTTTTCTGAGCCGCATGGATCTTTCCTGGCCGCATGAATCATTTTTTTTAGTATTTTCCATGCTTCTACAATCGTGACATAGGCGTGCCACTTTGTCGAGCATAACTTTCAGCAGTAGTCCCAGCCGGGAAGCCGTTCCATTCTTCAGTAAGCTTGTGATTGCTGATCTTTGATTCTGTCATAAAAGCCTCAAGTTCTGCAGGGCTCAATGGTTGAAAGACCCGAGGCCGGCAATGCAATGTGTCATTGCATTTGTCTTTCTTATCATGGCCCAGCAAAAGATATATTGTCCATTTCGAGGTATAACATTTCCCTGTAGCCATGATGTCCATGTAATTGGAACAAGCAAAATAGTGGCAAAGAAGCTCTTTAAAGACTTCAATCATCTTTGGATTGGGCTTCTTCAATCCTTCCATTTCTTCTTCTGTCAGGAAATACTCCTCGTAAGGATATCCTTCGTGGGTAGAAAAGAGATTTGACGCACTCATGAAGCGCAAACCCTATTTCTCCATGAGGTATGGCAAAAGTGTTGGGTCTCCAGATGAATCTCTCTAGCAAAGCGAGGAAGAGATTTTGGTTTACTGCCACACCATAAGCAGTTGACTGAATAGCATGATACAAGCCCAGTGTTGTGAGTTCAAAGGCAAAGTACGATAGAGCCTACTGAGAGATGTCTCCCCAACGGTTGTTATTATTGTTCATCAATCCCGTCATCCTAGGCATCTTTGGAGGATAAGTTCCTTTCTTCTGGTCAAATAGATTGGCAAAAGTTTGCACTTGAGACGGCATGATCAAAGATGACTTCTTAGAGGGAACGCAACTTGGACGTAAGCCTCGCATAGACAGACTATGCTGACGTGAAGACGAACTGTAGAATATGTCCCTTCGCTGTGCACCATAACGATGGAGTATCTTTCCAACCTTCGTTGTTTACCCAGGAGTTAGATGCCAGTCCATTTTGCGAGGATAGCTGGCATGAGCATACAATTCTAGAGATAGGACCCTCAGCAAGCCTGGAAGAAAGACCACCATATCGTCTCGCAGAAAGGGATGATATCTTCTTTTTGCTTTCGGCGAGAAAGTGGGTAGATAGCATCACCGAAGAGGAAGAGCGGCTTCGAATATGAAACTCGGCTCACAGACGACATAGGTTGTCCATTCATCATACTCGAAAGAGTATTAAAATGTTGCTCTCTGATCAAGTCATGTCTATCTCGGGGTTCCTCTTCAGATGATTGAGGAAATCGCACGTGAGAAAGATCTTCACGATACAGGGGAGTGTTAAATACACTTGCCATTTCTTCGGCATGCAGGTCCTCTCGGATATCGACTGCAAGGAAAAAAGAAAATTTTGAAACAAAGAGTTAGATAAACTATCATCTTTTTTGCCTTAAAAGACAGAGGGTCGCCTAAACCACAAAGTGGCACCTAGTTCCAAGAAGGTGCTTCATCAGTGGCGCTTAAACAGAATAAGGTGCCTCATCAGTGGCGCCTAGTTCAAAAAAAGGTGCCTTCTCAGTGGCATTTCGTTTAAGGGAGGCGCCTAGCTCAGATGGCGCATAAAAAGAGTTAGGCACCATTCTATGTCAAGACAATTTGTGTCCAGAATAGGGCACAAATGACGTTTGGGGCACCACTTGGGCAAAGCCAATTTGAACCCAGAAGAGGATGCAAAAGACAAAGGTGCTACATTAAAGGCGCCTGTTTTTTTGACAAGCACCACTTATCATTGGAGCATGTTGTGCAGCGGGGTACGGCGGTGGCAGAGACGGCGTTGCAACACTCGAAGGAGGAGCGGAGGCGCACGACGGTAGAATGACGTCAGGATCGTTAATTCGTGGCGTCCCAGGATGGCAACGCAATGGTTGAGCTGTGGCGGGCGGAGCATCAACGGCGGGAGCTTTTCCTTTAGCGATAATAGTCTTGGGAGGGGGCATTGCTACAGTTGGCTTAAGAACGAAGGAGAAGAGGAGATGAAGAGCGGGGGAAGAAATGAGAGAGTAAGAAAAACCTCTCTCTTGGCCAATTTATAGACGCTTGAGACGTTTAAGCGCCACTTCAGTTATCGAGGCAATCTCACAGTAACTGAAAAGACAAAATCTCTTGGGATTCTGGGCGAATTTTATTGCATTTAATGTGTGACGTCATTCAAAGTATTCCAAACGTTTGGGCGCCCAAGTTTGAAAACTTTGAAGGGGGTTTTGTAGGCACTCAAAATATCTGTCTCTCTTAGGCGCCTAACACTATTAGGTGCCAATTATCTTTTAGGCGCCTAACACTAATAGGTGCCCATTATCTTTTAGGCGCCTAATACTCTTAGGCGCCTCATGTCTCATAGGCGCCTAACTCTCTTAGGCACCTATTGTTGCTTAAGGGTTCTGTTCTCCTAGGCTCCTTATGCTTTCAGGCGCCCATCTCTCTGAGGCGTCCTGGCCCATTTAGGCGCCTACTGCTACTAGGTTCTCAACTTTTCTAGGCACCTACTTCCTTGGGCGCCTTTCTCAAAGTATTCAGTTCTCTACTGACGTATTAATCTGCCATGCATACTGGACGTGGTGCACTACTCCGAATTCCCTGAAGAATGTGCCCACCACTTGGCTACGACCACACGCCTATTTTGCATAGGCGCCACATGTCAAAGGCGCCCTGCATAAAAAATGGCGCCCAGTGGCTGAGGCGCCTATCCAGAAAAAAGGTGCCTACTTTGGATAACTATCAGGTAGTTATCTCTTGGCTCTATAAATAGAGCTTCACTCCCCCAACGTACAGACACAGAGAGGAGGGGTATAGTTTGAGCACTCATCATACTTCCATCTTCTACAATCATCAATTCTCAAGAGCAAGTTCTTCAACCGTTAATCGAAGTCGAAGTTATGTCGATACTTCTACATGGCCAAGCCATACAGAAGATTCCTTGTCAACAGAAGCTCCGAGACACAGTGACAAGCGTTGTTCCATCCACAATCGCCTCGTCAAAGGGACAAAGCGGTCGTCAATCAGACCGAACACCTACTGTTGTACTTCTCCAGAATTTATTGTACTCGTGTACGATTCTTTAAAAGTTTGTAATAAAAATACATTTTGTTTTTTGTAAACAATTACATTATGTCATTTTCTTCTAGAACCAATTACATCATAAACCATATGTAGTCACTAATACATTAACTTAAAGGACACTTGGTACATGGTAATTTTTTCGTTTCTGACGTCTCGGGTTTTTTTGTCAATTTTCTTTTCTTTTTTGATCGTTTTACTCGTTTTTCTCTCTTTTTCGTTTTTGGTCTCGTTTTTCGTTTTTGCTCTTTTTTGTCATTTTTAATCGTTCTGGCTCTTTTTTTGTCCTTTTTTATCGTTCTTGCTCATTTTTTGTCGTTTTGTTTTGGTTCTTTTTTATCGTTTTTGGTCTTTCTGTTATTTTTTTCGTTTTTGCTCATTTTTGCACTTTTTTGTGTTTTGTCTTTTTTGTCTTTTTGTCATTTTTGTCCATTTTGGTCTATTTCGATTTTCTCTTGTTTGTTCATTTTTGAACCAATTGAACAGTTAAACTGTTGTGAACCATTTTGAAAGGTGCAAACCCGGCCTCAAACAAACCTATGCTTCATTGATATTCTAACAAAATTTAAATAACGGAAGGGAAAAAATGTTATATCAAATACATCTTAGGAATTATACATTAAAATGTTTCCACCTATGTAACTATGAAATCATCTATACTTCTACACTAATACTAATATATAAGTTGGATACTAGGGATATCAATATTTTTTTTGGTTACAATACTAACTTATTAAAAAATAAAAATATTTCAAAAAATTGACTTCAATTAGCCGATTATTATTTCTCTTTTCTTTTTTGTTTTTGTTTTTCTTTTTATTTTTTATTTTTTCTTTTTTTGCTTTTTTTTTTACTTTTTATTCTTCATTCTTTATTGTCTATCCTTTGTTCTTTATTCTTATCTAATCTATTACCTCTTATCTCTTATATTTAATTATATTTTGTTTTATTTTATTTTAATTTAATTTATTTTATTTTATTTTATCCCATTTTATTTTTATTTTTATATTTTATATTTTATATTTATACTTTTTATTTTTATTTTCATTTTTATTTGTATTTTATTTTATTTTATTTAAATTTTAATTTTATTTTATTTTTATTTTATTTTTAATTTATTTTTATTTAATTTTATTTATTTATTTATTATTCTATTTTAATTTTAATTTTTTTTATTTTTACTTTTATTTTTACTTTTACTTTTACTTTTATTTCTATTTTTATTTTTACTTTTACTTTTATTTTTACTTTTACTTTTATTTTTACTTTTATTTTTTTAATTTTATTTTATTTTTTATTTTTTTATTTTTTTATTTTTGTTTTTATTTCTTTATTATTTTTAAAAATTTTATTTTTTAAATTTTAACTTTTTATTTTTTGTTTCTTACCTTTTAACTTTTTATTGTTTATAGTTCAATGTTTATTGTTTATTATTTATTGTTTATTGTTTATTTTTATTTCTTATTTCTTATTTTTATTTTATCTATTATTATTTTTACTCCATTATTTATTTATTTATTATTTTTATTTGTTTTTGTTTATTTTTTATTTGTTATTTTTTATTCTTTTTTTCTTTTTCTTTTTTAAATTTTTTATATTATATATTTTTTATTTTACTTTATAATTTAAATTTTTATATTTTATTTTTAATTTTATATTTTAAGTTTTTTATTTTTTGCTTTATGTTTTTTGTTTTTTGTTTTTTATTTTTTATTTTTAATTCTTAATTGTTTATTGTTTATTCATTATTTTTTATTATGTATTCTTTATCCTATAAGAATCTGTTCGGACCATCTGTTACTGCACGGGTCTATCTCCTTTTATTTATATAACAGTTTTTTTATATTGCACTGGTTTTTGTATCGAACTCAGCTTGTTCAATAGAGGAGATGGATTCTTCTGCGGCTACTTTGATTCATGCTCCTTCTAGCTTTGTTAGGGGTGGTGTTTCAGTTGTTGGAGGAAGACAAAGAGATCCGAGAAGAAGCTCTGCCTCTTCGCAATTGGCCGAGAGGATCATATGTGCCATTTTGGGCTGTGTTTTTGCTTTAGGTTTTTTTTTCTCATCTTCTAGTATCAAGCTACATGATTCGTGATTAGCCCAATTTTGATGGTGGGTTAGTGTTCGTGTGATCTCATACATGCAGTGGGTTCATTTGTTGGAGCCGTGACTGGTGCTCTGATCGGGCTGGCAACCGAGAGCAGATTGTTCTGAGGTGCCGGAATCGGAGCGATCTCCGATGCGGTTTTCTCAATCGAGGTCGTCGAGTCGTCTCTTACTCTATGGCATTCTAAGGGACTCTTATATATAGCTCACTATACAGCAGTCCGGTTCCGTCGAAGGGCTTTCTAAGGCATTCTAAGGGACTCTTATATGGATATGAAAAGGCGTATGATACTGTGAATATGAGCTTTATATGTCATGTCATATTGGCGATGGGCTTTGACATTTTTTAGGCCAGCCGTATAGATTTATTAGGAGCACGCGGTGATTGCGACAGGGAGACCCGATCTATCCATACTTGTTTACGTTGGTCATGGAGTACTTCACGTGCTTAATGGACATAGCGGTTAACAAGAAGGAGATCACCCCTTTATGTAGGATGGTTTGACCTCATGTGTCTTACCTTATTTATGCAGACGACTTGTTGTTATTCATGAATCCCACAATAAAGGGAATTGAGAGCTTGCAGGGGATTTTACAGCTGTTTGGGAACTTTACAGGTTTACAGCTCAATAAAGACAAAAGCATCGTGTACTTCAATCGTTCCTGCCAACAGAAGGATATGATTGCGGCGCGTATGGGTATGGAGAAGGGTACCCTCCCAATGAGATACCTTACCTCTATCTATCAACTTTGCTTGGGAGACAGAGTGACAGAGTTTGGTGGTGTACGCCCATCGTCGGCTCGAGGGATTGCACGCTCAGAGTTTATCTTTTAGGGGACGTATCGAGCTGGTGCGTTCTGTTATTTATGCTATTTTTATTTAATTTTATTTATTTATTTACTATTCGATTTTAATTTTTTTTATTTTTACTTTTATTTTTACTTTTACTTTTACTTTTACTTTTATTTTTATTTTTATTTTTATTTTTACTTTTACTTTTATTTTTACTTTTATTTTTACTTTTAATTTTTTTTAATTTTAATTTTATTTTTTATTTTTTTATTTTTTTTATTTTTGTTTTATTTCTTTATTATTTTTAAATTTTTTATTTTTTAAATTTTAACTTTTTGTTTTTTGTTTTTTACCTTTTAACTTTTTATTGTTTATAGTTCAATGTTTATTGTTTATTGTTTATTGTTTATTGTTTATTTTTATTTTTATTTCTTATTTCTTATTTCTTATTTTTATTTTATCTATTATTATTTTTACTCCATTATTTATTTATTTATTATTTTTATTTGTTTTTGTTTATTTTTTATTTGTTATTTTTTATTCTTTTTTTTGTTTTCCTTTTTTAAATTTTTTATATTATATATTTTTTTATTTTACTTTATAATTTAAATTTTTATATTTTATTTTTAATTTTATAATTTAAGTTTTTTATTTTTTGCTTTATGTTTTTTGTTTTTTGTTTTTTATTTTTAATTTTTAATTCTTAATTGTTTATTGTTTATTGTTTATTGTTTATTGTTTATTCATTATTTTTTATTACGTATTCTTTATCCTATAAGAATCTGTTCGGACCATCTGTTACTGCACGGGTCTATCTCCTTTTATTTATATAACAATTTTTTTATATTGCACTGGTTTTTGTATCGAACTCAGCTTGTTCAATAGAGGAGATGGATTCTGTTGGTGTTTTTGCCTTTGGACTAGAAAAGATAGTCCCACATCGGCTACACCAAATGGTGAGTATCTCAATATAATGCATTGCTTGTGTTGAGGTGTGCACATGAGGTGTAGTGGGGCACAAGTTTGTGCCATGTGGAAGTATTTTCCTAGAAGGAAAAAGGATTAAATCCAACAAGGATGCAAGTTAATTTTTGTTGTGCGGACTCGGACTCGGACGCGGACTCCAAGATGTCTCGTGCATGCACGGGAGGGTTCGGGGGGTAGGCGTGGACTGGCACACTTCTATGCTGATTGTGGGATGATCTAAAATATCAAACTCTATTTTTGAGTATTGGTATTTTAGTCCCACATCGGATAGGAGAAGAGGTGAAGTCTCAACTCCACTCTATAAATAGAGCCCCTTGGCCTCCTTTGAAAGATGCACCAAAAAGAGAGTTGAGGGAGTCTGTTAAGTCCAGGAAGCCCGTTCAAGTCTCAAATATTGACTTACGAGCGTTCCAGAAGTTCTCCTGAACTTGCTGGTTCCTGGGAGCTTATCCGTACTGCGGGTATAGCTTTGAGCGCCGGTGTTCAACACCCCAGCGAGATCCGCTCTTCTTCTTCCTTCTTCTTTCTGTTGCCTTCGAGAATCTGAGACTCAACTGTTGTTGATCATCTCTTGTTGCCTTCGAGAAACCGCTATTGCAAACGCGATTCGATTTTTTAATCGTTTAGGCTACGCAATCAGCTTTATTTGCATCTCTTTTTTAGGGATTGCAACTGCATTATTTGCATCTCTTTTTTAGGGATTGCAACTGTATTCTTTGCATCTCTTCTTAGGGATTGCAACTGAATTTTTCCATCGATTGTTTGCAAATAGACTAACAGATTCTTCTGCGGCTACTTTGATTCATGCTCCTTCTAGCTTTGTTAGGGGTGGTGTTTCAGTTGTTGGAGGAAGACAAAGAGATCCGAGAAGAAGCTCTGCCTCTTCGCAATTGGCCGAGAGGATCATATGTGCCATTTTGGGCTGTGTTTTTGCTATAGGTTTTTTTTCTCATCTTCTAGTTCAAGCTACATGGTTCGTGATTAGCCTAATTTTGATGGTGGGTTCGTGTTCGTGTGATCTCATACATGCAGTGGGTTCATTTGTTGGAGCCGTGACTGGTGCTCTGATCGGGCTGGCAACCGAGAGCAGATTGTTCTGAGGTGCCAGAATCGGAGCGATCTCCGATGCGGTTTTCTCAATCGAGGTCGTCGAGTCGTCTCTTACTCTATGGCATTCTAAGGGACTCTTATATATAGCTCACTATACAGCAGTCCGGTTCCGTCGAAGGGCTTTCTAAGGCATTCTAAGGGACTCTTATATGGATATGAAAAGACGTATGATACTGTGAATATGAGCTTTATATGTCATGTCATATTGGCGACGGGCTTTGACATTTTTTGGGTAGATAGGATCAGGAAGTGTATATCAACTCCATCATTCTCGGTTATGATCCAAGGCCAGCCGTATAGATTTATTAGGAGCACGCGGTGATTGCGACAGGGAGACCCGATCTATCCATAGTTGTTTACGTTGGTCATGGAGTACTACACGTTCTTAATGGACATAGCGGTTAACAAGAAGTAGATCACCCCTTTATGTAGGATGGTTCGACCTCATGTGTCTTACCTTATTTATGCAGACGACTTGTTGTTATTCATGAATCCCACGATAAAGGGAATTGAGAGCTTGCAGGGGATTTTACAGCAGTTTGGGAACTCTACAGGTTTACAGCTCAATAAAGACAAAAGCATCGTGTACTTCAATCATACCTGCCAACAGAAGGATGTGATTGCGGCGCGTATGGGTATGGAGAAGGGTACCCTCCCAATGAGATACCTTGCCTCTATCTATCAACTTTGCTTGGGAGACAGAGTGACAGAGTTTGGTGGTGTACGCCCATCGTCGGCTCGAGGGATGGCACGCTCAGAGTTTATCTTTTAGGGGACGTATCGAGCTGGTGTGTTCTGTTATTTATGCTATTTTTATTTAATTTTATTTATTTATTATTCTATTTTAATTTTTTTTATTTTTACTTTTATTTTTACTTTTACTTTTATTTTTATTTTTATTTTTACTTTTACTTTTATTTTACTTTTATTTTTACTTTTATTTTTTTAATTTTATTTTTATTTTTTATTTTTTTATTTTTTTATTTTTTTATTTTCGTTTTTATTTCTTTATTATTTTTAAATTTTTATTTTTTAAATTTTAACTTTTTATTTTTTGTTTTTTACCTTTTAACTTTTTATTGTTTATAGTTCAATGTTTATTGTTTATTGTTTATTGTTTATTTTTATTTCTTATTTCTTATTTCTTATTTCTTATTTTTATTTTATCTATTATTATTTTTACTCCATTATTTATTTATTTATTATTTTTATTTGTTTTTGTTTATTTTTTATTTGTTATTTTTTATTCTTTTTTTGTTTTCCTTTTTTAAATTTTTTATATTATATATTTTTTATTTTACTTTATAATTTAAATTTTTATATTTTATTTTTAATTTTATATTTTAAGTTTTTTATTTTTTGCTTTATGTTTTTTGTTTTTTGTTTTTAATTTTTAATTTTTAATTTTTAATTGTTTATTGTTTATTGTCTATTCATTATTTTTTATTATGTATTCTTTATCCTATAAGAATCTGTTCGGACCATCTGTTACTGCACGGGTCTATCTCCTTTTATTTATATAACAGTTTTTTTATATTGCACTGGTTTTTGTATCGAACTCAGCTTGTTCAATAGAGGAGATGGATTCTTCTGATGCTCCTTCTAGCTTTGTTAGGGGTGGTGTTTCAGTTGTTGGAGGAAGACAAAGAGATCCGAGAAGAAGCTCTGCCTCTTCGCAATTGGCCGAGAGGATTATATGTGCCATTTTGGGCTGTGTTTTTGCTATAGGTTTTTTTTTTCTTATCTTCTATTATCAAGCTACATGGTTCGTGATTAGCCTAATTTTGATGGTGGGTTAGTGTTCGTGTGATCTCATACATGCAGTGGGTTCATTTGTTGGAGCCGTGACTGGTGCTCTGATCGGGCTGGCAACCGAGAGCAGATTGTTCTGAGGTACCGGAATCGGAGCGATCTCCGATGCGGTTTTCTCAATCGAGGTCGTCGAGTCGTCTCTTACTCTATGGCATTCTAAAGGACTCTTATATATAGCTCACTATACAGCAGTCCGGTTCCGTCGAAGGGCTTTCTAAGGCATTCTAAGGGACTCTTATATGGATATGAAAAGGCGTATGATACTGTGAATATAAGCTTTATATGTCATGTCATATTGGCGATGGGCTTTGACATTTTTTGGGTAGATAGGATCAGGAAGTGTATATCAACTCCATCCTTCTCGGTTATGATCCAAGGCCAGCCGTATAGATTTATTAGGAGCACGCGGTGATTGCGACAGGGAGACCCGATCTATCCATACTTGTTTACGTTGGTCATGGAGTACTTCACGTTCTTAATGGACATAGCGGTTAACAAGAAGGAGATCACCCCTTTATGTAGGATGGTTCGACCTCATGTGTCTTACCTTATTTATGCAGACGACTTGTTGTTATTCATGAATCCCATGATAAAGGATATTGAGAGCTTGCAGGGGATTTTACAGCAGTTTGGGAACTTTACAGGTTTACAGCTCAATAAAGACAAAAGCATCGTGTACTTCAATCGTTCCTGCCAACAGAAGGATGTGATTGCGGCGCGTATGGGTATGGAGAAGGGTACCCTCCCAATGAGATACCTTACCTCTATCTATCAACTTTGCTTGGGAGACAGAGTGACAGAGTTTGGTGGTGTACGCCCATCGTCGGCTCGAGGGATGGCACGCTCAGAGTTTATCTTTTAGGGGACGTATCGAGCTGGTGTGTTCTGTTATTTATGCTATTTTTATTTAATTTTATTTATTTATTTATTATTCTATTTTAATTTTTTTATTTTTACTTTTATTTTTACTTTTACTTTTATTTTTATTTTTATTTTTACTTTTACTTTTATTTTTACTTTTATTTTTACTTTTATTTTTTAATTTTAATTTTAATTTTATTTTTATTTTTTTATTTTTTTTTATTTCTTTATTATTTTTAAAATTTTTATTTTTTAAATTTTAACTTTTTATTTTTTGTTTTTTACCTTTTAACTTTTTATTGTTTATAGTTCAATGTTATTGTTTATTGTTTATTGTTTATTGTTTATTTCTTATTTCTTATTTCTAATTTCTTATTTCTTATTTCTTATTTTTATTTTATCTATTATTATTTTTACTCCATTATTTATTTATTTATTATTTTTATTTGTTTTTGTTTATTTTTTATTTGTTATTTTTTATTCTTTTTTTGTTTTCCTTTTTTAAATTTTTTATATTATATATTTTTTATTTTACTTTATAATTTAAATTTTTATATTTTATTTTTAATTTTATATTTTAAGTTTTTTATTTTTTGCTTTATGTTTTTTGTTTTTTGTTTTTTATTTTTAATTTTTAATTGTTTATTGTTTATTGTCTATTCATTATTTTTTATTATGTATTCTTTATCCTATAAGAATCTGTTCGGACCATCTGTTACTGCACGGGTCTATCTCCTTTTATTTATATAACAGTTTTTTTATATTGTACTGGTTTTTGTATCGAACTCAGCTTGTTCAATAGAGGAGATGGATTCTTCTGATGCTCCTTCTAGCTTTGTTAGGGGTGGTGTTTCAGTTGTTGGAGGAAGACAAAGAGATCCGAGAAGAAGCTCTGCCTCTTCGCAATTGGCCGAGAGGATCATATGTGCCATTTTGGGCTGTGTTTTTGCTATAGGTTTTTTTTTCTCATCTTCTAGTATCAAGCTACATGGTTCGTGATTAGCCTAATTTTGATGGTGGGTTCGTGTTCGTGTGATCTCATACATGCAGTGGGTTCATTTGTTGGAGCCGTGACTGGTGCTCTGATCGGGCTGGCAACCGAGAGCAGATTGTTCTGAGGTGCCGGAATCGGAGCGATCTCCAATGCGGTTTTCTCAATCGAGGTCGTCGAGTCGTCTCTTACTCTATGGAATTCTAAGGGACTCTTATATATAGCTCACTATACAGCAGTCTGGTTCCGTCGAAGGGCTTTCTAAGGCATTCTAAGGGACTCTTATATGGATATGAAAAGGCATATGATACTGTGAATATGAGCTTTATATGTCATGTCATATTGGCGATGGGCTTTGACATTTTTTGGGTAGATAGGATCAGGAAGTGTATATCAACTCCATCCTTCTCGGTTATGATCCAAGGCCAGCCGTATAGATTTATTAGGAGCACGCGGTGATTGCGACAGGGAGACCCGATCTATCCATACTTGTTTACGTTGGTCATGGAGTACTTCACGTGCTTAATGGACATAGCGGTTAAAAAGAAGGAGATCACCCCTTTATGTAGGATGGTTCGACCTCATGTGTCTTACCTTATTTATGCAGACGACTTGTTGTTATTCATGAATCCCACGATAAAGGGAATTGAGAGCTTGCAGGGGATTTTACAGCAGTTTGGGAACTTTACAGGTTTACAGCTCAATAAAGACAAAAGCATCGTGTACTTCAATCGTTCCTGCCAACAGAAGAATGTGATTGCGGCGCGTATGGGTATGGAGAAGGGTACCCTCCCAATGAGATACCTTACCTCTATCTATCAACTTTGCGTGGGAGACAGAGTGACAGAGTTTGGTGGTGTACGCCCATCGTCGGCTCGAGGGATGGCACGCTCAGAGTTTATCTTTTAGGGGACGTATCGAGCTGGTGCGTTCTGTTATTTATGCTATTACCTCCTTTTGGCTTCAAACAATTAAGCTCCTCGCTGCCACTATTCTACGTATAGAATGATGTGCACAAATTTAGTTTGGAGTGGTGGCATTCACGCTATTGGATGGAAAGACATATGCAGGCCACGCATTGAGGGAGGAGTCGGGCTTCGATCCTTATGGACACAAAGAGAGGTTGTATGTCTCAAGTTGGCATGTCGAGTCATTGCTCAACACGACTTGTTGTGGGCAAAGTGGATGAAAGGAGGATACGTGAAGGGTCGATCTTTCTAGGAACTTGCACCTAACAATAAAGACTCCGTGTCACTACCACTTTTTTAGGACAAGGGTATTTCTTTTATTTCATATTTTTATATTTTTAATTTAATATGATGGTTGTATTTATTAGTAAACTGGCTTATTCATTAGACGTGGTGGACCCTATTTAATTTGACTTGACGAATAGGTTGATTAATTAGACTCTAATCATGGTTGGGTTGATTACAAGCATTAATTAGAGCCAAACCACTTAGCCCCTTAAGGACCTTCCTAATACTTGTATGAACGAAATCGTAAAGCAGAATACTCTAGAGGGAGGGTGAATAGAGTAGGCAGCAGAATATTTCTAATTAAAAATGTTATTAGCAGTTAGATCACAGATATAATAATAATCACAAAATAAATGACAGAAATAAAAAGTGATCAGAAGGCAAACGCAAATACCGAGATTTATACTGGTTTCCCTCTTGTGAGGACTAGTCCAGTCGGAAGAACTCTAGCTTCCAGTTGAATCCACTATGGAAAAATCCCGCAATTTTTATATGAAGTCCTTGCAACTTCTACAGACGCGAGCTTTGATACGAAGAACTCGACCAACTTCAATTGTGAAGAGTTGTATCTTCAATCAAGCCTCTGATTACAATCGCTCTAAAACTTCTAGACCGTACCATACTGGCAAATCGACTAGAGGATTGTAACTGGCTTGGGATTTAAAAATGAAAGCTTTTAGAAATCTTTGGAAGAAATGTAAGCTTTAGAAGAGAAGAGATTTAAAGTGAATTGGTGATTTGAAATGATAGAAATCCTTTTCTATTTATAGTTTTCCAAAGATGGAATTCTGACAGAATTCAGGCAGAACTCGGACAGAACTCTTTGTAACAAACCGCAAATGAAGGGTGACCAAGTTCAAAAATCAACGTTCACATAACGTCCAACTTGGCCGAACTCTGGCCGAGTTCTGCTAGGGTTCTGCCAGTTGATTTTGAGAAAAATAGTTTTAGCTTTTTGAAAAGTCCTTCATAATGTTTTTTGTAAAATAGGTGTTTTTCAAAATTATAGGTCATTTTGAAAAGATAGGTCAGTTTTGAAAAACGATTTTAGGATAGCATATTTGCCAGTACGACTTGGTGTACAATGTATTCCTAGACTCAATAAAATAAAAAATTACATTGCTCGAAAGAAATACATTCTGAGTGACAAACAGCTTCAGTCTTGAACAGAGTATATATCCATTTTTGATCAGTGGTCCAAAACGTCGTACGTAAACATCTGAATTGACTTACATTTATATCGAGACAGAGTTTGATCAATTATTAAAATCAGGTTTGACCATGACCAATGGGCCAACAATCTCTGCCATTTTGATAATTGACAAACCTTGCCGATATAACATCTTGGTTTGGATCAATTCAAAAAATGTAAAAAAATTGTTCATAACCTGTATTCATGAAGATGTTAGATCCTATTTCTCCCCAGTTGTCACTTAGCAAAATAATTGCAAAAGAGAAAGCTCCCCCGCAATAAATACATAAGTAACAAATAGTGAAAAAACACAAAAAAATATAAAAACATTCTTCACAGGCATGGTATAATCATGTAATAAATATGGTATAAACAATACAAGCATGGTATTTGTCACAGGCAGTAAGTGAAACATATGCCAAACTGAGGCATAAAAATGTCTATGAAGAGTCACAAATCATAACTAAAAGAGTACTGATAATATCTTGGAATGTCGGAACATTTTCAAGTAAACATAAGACATAAGTAAACAGTCTCAAACAGTAACATCTCAAAAATCATCATCATCGTCGGCTGCAGTACCAGCATGTCCAGAAGGACTAGCTCCAGAAGTACTAGCTCCAGAAGTATGAGGAGTGGCACAAGAAGTACGATACCAATCGTAAGCGTTCCCTGGCTGGAACGGAGAGTGGACCGCCTCATCATCAATTCGGTAGCTAGAAACAGAAGGATCTCGAGGTAGAGAGCTAGCAGAGTGACCCGTCTGTGCAAATCGCAAATCGGCGAAAGAGTTGGCAATAGCCTGGAACCGAGTCACGTCACGAAACTTGTGTTCCCTGGAAGTGTCAACATAGAATGACTGCAGATCTGATAGGTGCTGATGAATACCCTCAAATGTCATATGATAAGACTGAGGAGGACCAGGTGCTGTGGGAGTAGGTGCAGAAAGAGCAGGTACAGTAGGTGGAGGAACAGTGGCAATGCTGCGACGAGAGAGTTTGAGGAACTTGGGCTCAGGGTCAAGAGCACAAGTGGATAAGTCAATATCAAATCTCTGAAAGATATGTGGGATGATCATCGCATAAGAGAGGTTGCGGTCTCTTATGCGACATCTACCCATCATCTGAATAATAGTCTTAGGGGCAAAAAAGGAATCCCCTTAAGAATGTGATATAAAGCTGAAAGCTCAAGTCCAGTGACATCATCTTTTGAAGTTGATTTTGGAATTAGAGTGGAATAGATGATGCGATGTAATTCGTAGTTAAACAAGTTCAAGTTATTGGCCTTGAACTTTCCAGGACGAGCAAGTGCGGGTGCACAAAGCTGATTCTTAAAACTAACGGGAGTCATACCATCGGGGAAACCGAAATCAGTGATGTCATCGAGCGGGGCACCTTCGTTTGGAATACCAAGGATTTCTGCTAACATTTCATCAGTAAACTCGATATCTATCCCACTACTAAAATCTGTCAAATCAACGACGCCTCAAGACGCCGCTAAATAGGGAAAATATGTCGCTAATTTCGATTAGCGACGTATTTAGCGATGTTTGCACGTAGTCGCGATTAATCTAGTCGCTAAACAAGAAAATGTCGCAATACGTCTCTATTGCGATGAGCCTTAGCGACGCGGACACGTCGCTAATTCAGCGACTACCAGCGACGTAAAACGTCATCATTTATCGACGTATCCTAGCGACGTTGAGCGACTTTACATGCATCGATGCTGACCTGGCTTGAGAGTCATATGGCGACGTTCTGCGACTTTTCTACGTCGCTAAAGTACCGACATATAGCGACGTCTAGTTTCGTCTTTCGTATCGACGTTTAGTGACGATCAGCGATGGTATTCATCACAGTTAGCGACGTTGGGGTACTTATTTAGCGACGTTATTTTCGTCGCTGAACGTCGCTGAGAGTCGTTGAACGTCGCTAATATTGAAAAAAATAAAAAAAATATAGCATTTGCAGCATCTCCTGCAGCATTTGCAGCATCCCCTACACCATTTGTTACAACAACAACGGTGTATATCACGAACACAGTATCAAACAACACAGATACACACAATCACGAACACGTTTGAAACACAATCTCATCAATCAACACAAATATATAAAAATTTGTAACAACAATTTCAAACATAATGGTCCACAACTTAATTGCCAAGTATAGAAACGAATGGCTCAGAACACAACATAAAATTCATTCTAGCATACATTAGTGTGAATCATCTATGTTCTGTACATATGGTGTAGTATATATTCTTATCGTATCTAGTATCAGAAGAATGTAACAGAATCAAGATGAACTCACATAATATAATACTAAGACGTCATCTGCTACTATATAAGATATAGTGATAGGTTGTCATATCATCATTGCCGAGGGATGAGGGTCGGAGGACAGTCAACTTTATCTACAGCTACATAGTTTCTGTCTCGCCAGTCGAATGGCTGCAGGGACTATGTCCTGATCACCATGTCGTACAGTAGATTAATGTAAATGGAGCTGGAGCCAAAATACAGAAACCAAAATATGATATCCACCTCAAGTGTAGAGTCGGGGGAGAAGAACTTTTCCACCCTCTCCCCCTCTCACGCTATCAACGTCACAACTTTTTCACCTCAAGTTCTGATCAAGCATCTTCCTTCTCCTCTCCTCCACCATGGCTCTGGACCCATCTGCTCCTCCCTACTTCCCTTCTTCTTATTTGACTCTCTTAGTCACATATGATATCCACCTCAAGTATAGAGTCGGGAGAGAAGATGTGGGCAGGAAGAGGAGGGGGAAGCAGCACAGCCGACGGCATGACCCAGAGGAAGTACAGAGATTTTCTTTAACATCCGTAGGAGAACTATAAGTATATATCTTTTTATAATATATCACCTTATCAAAGACCCTTAATGTGACAACCATGTTACCGCGGTGTCGGAAGACTAACATGTCATAATTTTCTAAGCCATGTGTTTTGACATAATCCTCCAAACTCTTTCCTGCTATGTAGTAATGCAAGATTACTACATAGGAGGAAAGAGTTGGGAGAATTATGTCAAAACACACGGCTTAGAAAATTATGACATGTTAGTCTTTCGACACCGCGGTAACATGGTTGTCACATTAAGGGTCTTTGACAAGATGACATGTTGTGAAAAGATATATCCTTATAGTTCTCCTACGGATTTGAAGAAAACATCTATACTTCCTCCGGGTCATGCTGCCGGCTGTGCTGCTTCTCCCTCCTCTTCCTGTCCACTTCTCCTCCGACTCTACACTTGAGGTGGATATCATATGTGCCTGAGAAAGTCAAATAAGAAGAAGGGAAGTAGGAAGGAGCAGATAGGTCCAGAGCCATGATGAAGGAGAGGAGAAGGAAGATGCTTGATCAGAACGGATGGCTCAGAACACAACCCAAAATTCATTCTAGCATACATTAGTGTGAATCATCTATGTTCTATACATATGGTGTAGTATATATTCTTATCGAATCTAGTATGTAGTATTTGAAGAATATAACATAATCAAGATGAACTCACATAATATAATACTAAAACGTCATCTACTACTATATAAGATATAGTGATCGGTTGTCGTATCATCATTGCCGAGGAGGAGCCACTTCCCCCGGCTCTACAGAATCAATGACATCCAAGGAAGGCAAAACTGAATCAGTATTGTCTTCCGGATCATCCTCATCAAGGCATAACGGGCTGCTCAGCCTGTCCAGCTTCTTCAACTTCTCGCTGGCTGCAGAGTCAAAATGGGAATGGGTCCTCTTTGCCGGCCTGGAGCTCTGATTCGTACTCGTCGCCTCGCTACCGATTTTCTTTCCTCCTCTGACGTGGGTCATAAGAAAAGAAATTTCGTACCTCTTTTTCACATAAACATCATTGCCGCCTTATACTCGAGCCTTCTCGTCTGTGATGCTATCCAACTTCTCGGTGCCTACATTGTCACTCGAATCTCCCCTTCGACTCGTATCGTCCTCTTTTTCGCCTGTCTGGGTTCGCCGAAAATACAAAACACATTTCTAATTCATATATATTTTAAGTGTGAGAATGGATGGCTCAGAACACAACCCAACCGGAGAGGATACTCTGAGAGATCTATCTGAGTAGGACGTATACTCTGAGCGATCACCTTTACAAGAATGATATCAGTAGTGGGATTGAGTGTGTACTGTAGGAACGATAAAGTAAAGCGTAATACTCTAGAGGGGGGGTGAATAGAGTTGGCAGCGGAATAATGCTAATTAAAAAAGTTAGCAACACAATCACAGTATATAATCACAGATGAAATAAAGTAAAGGCAGAGTTCAGAAAGCAAACACAAAGACATCGATGTATACTGGTATCCCTCTGTTGAGGACTAATCCAGTCGGTAGAACTCTTGCTACCAGTTTGAATCCACTATAGAAAAAATTGCAAGTTTTCTTACGAAGTCCTTGCAACTTCTACAACGCGAGCTTTGATACGAAGAACTCGTCCAACTTCAAATGTGAAGAGGTATTCTTCAATCAAGCCTTCTGATTACAATCTCTCAGAAACTTCTAGACCGTACCGCACTGGCAAATCGACTAGAGGATTGTAACTGGCTTGGGATCTGAAAATGAAAGCTCTAGAAAACTCTTTGGAAGACAGAAAGCTTTTTAGATAGAGAGAAGATTGAAAGTGAATGAGTGATTTAAAATGATCGAAATACTTCTCTATTTATAGGAATTCCAAAGGGAGAACTCTGTCAGAATTCGGGCAGAACTCTATGAGCAAATCTCAGTCAAATCCGCAACTGCAGGAGGACCAAGTTCCAGAGAATTCAAAATCAAAACGGCCACCAACCGAACTCTGGCCGAACTCTGGCCGAGTTCTGTCAGGGTTAGGTTAGGGTTTTTTAAAATAGGTTTTGGTGATTTTTGAAAACCTTTTTGAAAACCTTTTTGTAAACAATTTGATAGGTCATTTTAAAAACATTTTGAACTAATTTGGGAATAGCCTATTTGCCAGTACGACTCGGTGTACAATGTATTCCTAGACTCAAATAAAAAGAAAATTACATTGCATAGGAAATACAGACTCAAGTAGGCAAACAGATCTTCAGTCTTGAATGAAGTGAATATCCAATCTTGCTTATGTCCAAGATGCTGAGAATGTCCCAACAAGCTTTGTATATCCAGACAGAGTTTTGATCAATTATTAAAATCAGGTTGACCAGATGACCAATGGGCCAACAATCTCCCCCATTTTGATAATTGACAAACTATGAATGATATAATAATAAGCTAGTTCGAAAAAATATCAAATGGTGAAAAATTGTTCATAACCTGTATTCAACTCAAAAAAATGTTAGATCATTTTAATTTTCTCCCCCTTTGTCACTTAGCAAAATAGTTGTACAAGAGAAGGCTCCCCCGCATGAAATGCAGAAGACTCCCCCGCAATCAATGCATAAGTAACAAATAGTAAGAAAACAAAATAAAAGATACAGCAAATAATTAGAGATATAGCATTACAGGCATGTAATATTTCTACAAATTATCATCACAAGCATGTATTGCATAAAAAAATCTCAGGCATGCTATTTCACAGACAGTTTAAAAATGAAAAGCAATATAAGAAAATAGTGCTAAACAAAATGCTGAACTAAACTGAGATGTCATAAATGAAACATCATAAACATGTCCATGAAGATAAAAGAAATACTGATAGCAAACTACAAAGTACTAATCAAAAAGTAAATGATAAAAACTTGGAATGTCGGAGCATTTCCAAGTATACAGTAGAATGTCACTAGTAATCAGATCAGATCTCATCATCACTATCCTCATCAATATCATCAGCAGCACGGCCAGCATGACCGGAAGTACCAGCACCAGAAGTACCAGCGCCAGTAGGATGAGTAGGGGCGCCAGCATAGAACTCGCCAACATAATCTCGAGGAGCACGATACCAATCATAGGCGTTACCGGGCTGGAAGTAGGCATGGACAGCCTCATCCTCACAGCGGTAACCCGAAAAAGCTGGATCTCGAGGGATGGAAGCGGCTGAATAACCAGTCTGAGCAAACCGTAGATCAGCCAAGGAGTTTGCCATCACCTGGTAACGGGTGAAATCGCGGAACTCACGCTCGCGAGCCATATCCGTCATCGAGACGTGCAAAGCAGATAGGTGCTGATGTATAATAGTCTTGGGGACGGAAAAAAAGGAATCCCCTTGATAAGATGATACATAGCGGACAGCTCAAGCGAAGTCACATCATCCTTGGAAGTGGATTTTGGAAGTAGAGTAGAGTAGATGATGCGATGCAATTCGTAGTTAAACAAGTTAAGGTTGTTAGCCTTAAACTTTCCAGAACGTACTCTGTCAGGTGCACAAAGTTCCGTTTTGAAACTCGTGAGTGTAGTGCCTTCGGGAAACTCGAATTCCGTGATATCAACTAGCGGTTCACCTTCATTGGGAATCCCAAGAATCTCCGCTAGGAGGACATCATTGAACTCAATATCTATGCCTCCAATACGTGTGCTCACGTCAAAAGTGTTAACTACGAGATTGCAATAGAACAATCTAATGGCATTTGTAGCAATTGGGAAGCACAGTTTAACAAGCAAATGTAACCCTAATGCCTCAAATAAGTGACGATGGTCAGGAAATACCGTCTATTTAACTGGAGCGCCACTGCATATGGATCGGGTGGAAAAGTCACCGTACAATAATAAAGCTTGATCGAGGGTTTGAAAGAAAAACCCATCGAAAGCACCGTCGCTCTTTTGGACTGGCGAAAATAAAGAATCCGTGTGAGGATTCGAAGAGGACCCTTCCTCACTAGGAGTAGTCTTCTTCCTCTTAGACGGATTAAATCTAGGTGCCATTGAAATAAATAAGCACAAATTTAAAAGTGGAGAAAGAGAGAGTTATACCTCACAAAAATTAGATATGTTGTAGAGAAGGATGATCTCCGTACGATTCCAAAGTTTGGAAGGATTTCACCAAGTAGATAGGGAGCAATGGGTTGGTGAATACCTAGGGTTTGGAGGATTTTCGGGCGGCTATAGCTGCTGGTTGGAAATATGGAAGCAATGGAAGAGAAGAAGCTCTCGGGTTGTGTATATATACACAGATACCTCCAACCGAACTCGGGCCGAATTCGGTCAGAGTTCTGGCCGAATTCGCCTAGGGTTCTTTCAAGTTGATTTTTGCTACTTCTTTTTCATTGACTCGTTTCAAATATTTAATTCAAAGATTAGTTATTTTAGCTTTCAAATAACATAATTAATAATATTTTATGAGTTAAATATCGTTACACAGCAGCTGTCTCAGATTAGCTGTAGGAGTACTGTCCCAGCTGGCGGAGGTTCACCGGGGAACTCTTAAATACCGCTTCGCTTCAACCGTAGTTGTGGTGACAGACAGACTCTTTATTAGCTTGTCTCTAACACAGTTTTTGCATAATGATATAAAAACATAAAATAAAATCAATTAATATTATTGACGTCCAAAATTCCTAATTCTCGACGTAAATAATTGAAGCGATCTTCCACTAGAGGTTTAGTAAAGATGTCAGCTAATTGATTATCAGTATCTATGTATACAAGGTTTATATCTCCATTTTGATGATGATCTCTAAGAAAATGATGCCGAACTTCGATATGTTTAGTACGAGAGTGACATACAGGATTCTTAGTCAAATTAATGGTGCTAGTGTTATCACAGAAAATGGGAATATGTGTGTAAAATAAATCAAAGTCTTCTAAGGTTTGTTTCATCCACAAAATCTGAGCACAACAACGTCCTGCGGCGATGTACTCAGCCTCTGTTGTTGATAAGGCTACAGAATTTTGCTTTTTACTAAACCAAGAGACTAGAGCCTTGCCTAAGAAATGACATGTACCGCTAGTACTTTTTCTATCAACCTTGCATCCAGCAAAATCTGTATCCGAATAACCAATAAGGTCAAAGGATTTGGATTTGGGATACCACAAGCCGACAGAAGAAGTGCCTTTAAGGTATCGGAAGATACGCTTAACTGCGGACAGATGTGATTCCTTTGGGTTAGCTTGAAAACGTGCACACAAGCAAACACTAAACATTATATCTGGACGACTAGCAGTTAAGTAAAGTAAACTACCAATCATACCTCGATACTTACGTGTGTCGACTGGCTTGCCTTGTTCCTCAGAATCAAGCTTTGTTGAAGTTGCCATCGGAGTGCCAATAGGTTTGACATTGTCCAGATCAAACTTCTTTAGCAAATCTTTTGTGTACTTGGCTTGATTAATGAACGTCCTATTGTCGGTTTGTTTGATTTGCAATCCGAGAAAGAATTTCAGCTCTCCCATCATGCTCATCTCAAACTCATTCTGCATACACTTAGAGAATTCTTGACAAAGAGATTCATTAGTGGATCTAAATATGATATCATCAACATAGATCTGAATTAAAAGCAGCTTGCCATTAAAAGATTTAATAAAAAGTGTAGTGTCAACCTTTCCTTTTGTAAAACCGTTGTCAAGTAGAAAAGAGCTTAGACGATCATACCAAGCACGAGGGGCTTGTTTCAAACCGTATAAGGCTTTCTTCAACTTGAAAACATGGTCAGGATTTTTGAAATCCGTGAAACCCGGAGGTTGTGCTACAAAAACTTCTTCTTTTATAAATCCATTTAGAAAAGCACTTTTTACATCCATTTGAAAAAGTTTGAAATCATGAAAACATGCAAATGCACATAACATACGAATGGATTCTAATCTCGCAACTGGGGCATAAGTCTCATCGTAGTCGATACCCTCTTCTTGATTGTATCCTTGAGCTACGAGTCGAGCCTTGTTACGAGTTACTAAACCATCCTCATTCAGTTTGTTTCGGAATACCCAACGGGTGCCAATGACCGGATGATCAATAGGCTTGGGAACAAGTTCCCAAACTTGATTCCGTTCGAATTAGTTCAATTCCTCTTGCATGGCATCTATCCAGAAACTATCACTACATGCTTCATCAATAGATTTAGGTTCTAGCTGTGAAATAAATACAACACTAGAAATAATATCTCTACTGGATGATCGAGTGCTTACTCCTTTGGTAATATCACCAATTACCAAATCTTGTGGATGATCAGCTGTGAATTTTAACCTTTTCGGTAGACTCTGTAGGTAGCTGGTTCCTGGATCTCCTCGAGGGGGTTCAGCAAGTGCAGAGCTTGGTTCAGGTTCAGCTGATGTTGAGCTTGATGTAGGCAGATCTTCATCATTGTCATCGAGAGTCATTTGGTTCATTTCATCAAAAGTGACGTTGATTGATTCTTCGATGATCATGGTACGTTTGTTGAAGACTCTGTATCCTTTGCTCTTGGCCGCATAACCTAAAAATATACCTTCATCGGCCTTTTCGTCAAACTTTCCCAAATTGTCTTTAGTATTAAGAATAAAGCACTTACAGCCAAATATCTTAAAATATGAAACTGAAGGAATTCTATCAAACCATAACTCAAATGGAGTCTTCTTCGATTTGGGTCGAATTAGAACTCTATTGAGCACAAAGCAAGCTGTATTGACAGCTTCAGCCCAGAAGTATTTGGGTAGGCTAAATTGATTTAACATTACTCTGGCCATTTCGGTTAGAGTTCTGTTCTTACATTCCACAACTCCATTTTGTTGTGGAGTTCTAGGGCAGGAGAACTCGTGTATGAAACCGTGTGTGTCACAAAATTGCTCGAAATCAGCATTCTCGAATTCGCCTCCATGATCGCTTCTAATACGAGTGATCATGTAACCTTTTTCATTTTGTACTTTCTTGCAAAAGGCGACAAATTCGGATAATGCGTCATTCTTGCGTGTCAAGAAATATACCCACGTGTATCTAGAGAAATCATCTACAATTACAAAAGCATATAATTTACCTCCGAGGCTAGCAACTCTGCTAGGACCGAATAAATCCATGTGTAGCAATTGTAGAGGTCTAGTAGTACATACTACGTTTACAGACTTGAATGTGGATCTGGTAGCCTTGTTCTTTTCACATTGGCTGCATACCGAATCCTTTTTGAATGTTATGTCTGGTAAACCGCGTACTATCTTCTTTGTGGATAATCTTGAAATTGTATCCATATTTGCATGACCGAGTCTCATGTGCCATAGGTGACTCTCATCACTTTTGGCCAATAAGCATCTACCTGAAATGTTAGCTTCTTCCAACAGATAGAAAACATATATATTGTCTTCCCTGATACCTTCAAAGATAGTGCTACCAGTTGAACTATCAACTATAGTACATTTGTCTTTGCCAAAATTGATACCATAACCATGATCAGCTAGATGACTTATGCTGAGCAGATTATGTTTCAACTCGGTAACCAGACAGACATCTTTAATCACGGGATAGGGAGACTTACCAACATCACCGATACCAACAATATATCCTTTCAAATTATTACCGAAGGAAATATAACCTTCCTTCTTCTTCTTCGACAGTGTTGCAAATAGGGTAGCGTCACCGGTCATATGTCGTGAACAACCGCTGTCGAGGATTTATTTGCTTCTAGCATGTGAAGGGTGTTCCACCTACAAAATAGTTTGCAGATGAAACCTTTGGTACCCATTTCTTGTAGGGTCCTGAATTGTTAGCTTTAGGTATCCAAGCATAAACATTTAAATCTACAAGCTTTCTCATTCTACATGCAGATGATATATGACCAATGAGGCCACAATAATGACATTGTGCATGTCGAGTGTTGAAAGCTGTGTGGTGTGCATGGTTGGTAGGTTTGGGTTTTCTAGTATAGAAGAATACATACCTATGATCATGTTTGGGCTTAACCTTTTGGGGTAAAGGTTTTATATGGTTTGGTCTGACAGTGTTTGGCTTGGGAATGTTCCGAATTTTCGGTAAGTGACACGTGTTAGGATAGAAAGCAGCATGCTCAGGCTGTTTTCCTAACCTAATTTCCAATTTTTTGGAAGTGTCATATAACTTAGTATAATCAGAAGTGAGTGATTCCATTCTGATTTGTGCAGATTGAAGACTTTTCTTTTCTTTAGAAAGATCTTCTCTCAATTGGTCTATAATCTTGCCTTTCTCTTCGGATGACTATTTAGTCTCGTGTAATAAGAGCTTTATAGAGGAAAGCTCACCAGACTCACTAACATTAGCTCTAACCTCAGCTAGTAGGTCGGTAAGTCTTCCTATTTCTCCTTTGTACTCTTTGAGTACCTTCTTAGCGGTCTGATATTTACTACGCAGTTTCCTGTAGTCAAGCATCAGGTCACTGAAGGCATCTCCTAGTTGCTCAAAGGTAAAGTCATCATATGTTTCTACAGGTTCAGTAGGTACCTGATCGATTGCCATGAAGCAGATGTTTGCAGCGTCCTCTGAATGTTCATCTTCTGAGTCGCTAGCTTCACTCTCATGCCATATGCTGCTGTTGGCATATTTTCGAGACGTTGATCTTTTCAGGTTGCCTTTTTTATACCTGTTGTTCTTCTTGCTCGATGATGAGTTGATGGGATAGTCTTTCTTCATATGTCCCTTCTTCTTGCAGCCATAGCAGACAGCAACTTCTTGGTACCAGTTTTTGCTGTTGTTCTCTTTGACTCTCTTCTCATGTCTCATAAATCGTTTGAACTTCTTTGCTATGAGAGCTTGATCTTCAGCGTCAGATCCACTGCTGTCTGAGTCATCTTCAGCAGCTTTTCTGTGCTGAGCCTTGAGGGCGATAGTCTTCTCCTTTGGTGCAGGCTCTTCAAAATCTTGTAGATCCAGTTCATGAGTGAGTAGCTTACCCATGAGTACTTCAAGTGACATTGTGGTGAGGTCGTTTCCTTCAATGATAGCTGTAGCCTTCGGAATCCAGTTCTTGGTGAGAGCTCGCAGGAGTTTGCGAATCTTTTCGTGGTTACTGTATTCTTTGCCTAAGAAGGACAAAGGGTTTACAATATCCAAGAACCTCTCGAACATTTGTGTGACTGTTTCATTTGGCTTCATTTTGAACGCCTCGTACTCTTGAGTAAGTCTGCTGACTTTTGACTCCTTGACTTGAGTCGTGCCTTCATGTGTAACTTCGAGAAGCTTCCATACACCATTTGCCGTTGTGCATGTAGATACCCTGTTAAATTCTGTTCTGTCTAAGGCACAAAAAAGAGCATTAATGGCACGTGCGTCAAGACTGACCTTTTTCTTTTCTTCCTCTGTATAACTGTTTTGGGGTTTTTCAACTAAAACACCCTCGACATTTATACGAGGTGGCTTCTGATAGCCATCAAGAACAATAGCCCATAAGTCAAAATCAAGAGATTTTAAGAAGAAACTCATCCGTGTTTTCCAATAAATGTAGTTAGTACCATCAAACAGAGGAGGTCTGTTTGTGGCCTGACCTTCACTTGTGAATTTCATAGTAGCCATGTGATGTGCTGTGATCTAATAAATAATGAATAAATAATAGCACTTTTACCTTGCTTTACCTGTAACACCCACTCTGATACCAATTGTAGGAACGATATAGTAAAGCGTAATACTCTAGAGGGGGGGGTGAATAGAGTTGGCAGCGGAATAATGCTAATTAAAAAAGTTAGCAACACAATCACAGTATATAATCACAGATGAAATAAAGTAAAGACAGAGTTCAGAAAGCAAACGCAAAGACAGCGATGTATACTGGTATCCCTCTGTTGAGGACTAATCCAGTCGGTAGAACTCTTGCTACCAGTTTGAATCCACTATAGAAAAAACCGCAAGTTTTCTTACGAAGTCCTTGCAACTTCTACAACGCGAGCTTTGATACGAAGAACTCGTCCAACTTCAAATGTGAAGAGGTATTCTTCAATCAAGCCTTCTGATTACAATCTCTTAGAAACTTCTAGACCGTACCGCACTGGCAAATCGACTAGAGGATTGTAACTGGCTTGGGATCTGAAAATGAAAGCTCTAGAAAACTCTTTGGAAGACAGAAAGCTTTTTAGATAGAGAGAAGATTGAAAGTGAATGAGTGATTTGAAATGATCGAAATACTTCTCTATTTATAGGAATTCCAAAGGGAGAACTCTGTCAGAATTCGGGCAGAATTCGGGCAGAACTCTATGAGCAAATCTCGGTCAAATCCGCAACTGCAGGAGGACCAAGTTCCAGAGAATTCAAAATCAAAACGGCCACCAACCGAACTCTGGCCGAACTCTGGCCGAACTCTGGCCGAGTTCTGTCAGGGTTAGGTTAGGGTTTTTTAAAATAGGTTTTGGTGATTTTTGAAAACCTTTTTGAAAACCTTTTTGTAAACAATTTGATAGGTCATTTTAAAAACATTTTGAACTATTTTGGGAATAGCCTTTTTGCCAGTACGACTCGGTGTACAATGTATTCCTAGACTCAAATAAAGAGAAAATTACATTGCATAGGAAATACAGACTCAAGTAGGCAAACAGATCTTCAGTCTTGAACGAAGTGAATATCCAATCTTGCTTATGTCCAAGATGCTGAGAATGTCCCAACAAGCTTTGTATATCCAGACAGAGTTTTGATCAATTATTAAAATCAGGTTGACTAGATGACCAATGGGCCAACAACGTCCTACTCAGATGGGTCTCTCACCGTTACTATTTTTCTGACAGCATGGTAGATGTGCTCCGTCAACAGATTCTTGCTCCGAGCCAAAACTTTGCCCCGGAGCTCAAGTGGACATCCTTCGTGTAGAGCTCGAGTGAGAGGTTCCTGACAGCATGGTGGTCTCCTTTGTTAAAGTATCCGTGCTCGTCCCACAACCAATGTATGATGAGCACGGATACTTTGACAAAGGAGACCACCATGCTGTCAGGAACCTCTCACACGTGCTCTACACGAAGGATGTCCACTTGATCTTCGGGGCAAAGTTTTGGCTCGGAGCAAGAATCTGTTGACGGAGCACATCCACTATGCTGTCAGAAAAAAATAGTAACGATGAGAGACCCATCTGAGTAGGACGTACACACTCAATCCCACTACTGATATCATACTTGTAAAGATGATCTCTCAGAGTATACGTCCTACTCAGATGGATCTCTCAGAGTATCCTCTCTGGTTGGTTGTCGTATCATCATTGCCGAGGGATGAGGGTCGTAGTACCAATATAATCCAGAGATTGACACAGTACTAATTCATATATGTAGTCTAATACAAATAGTCTAATATAAAAACAACCCAATACAAATAGTCCAATACAAATAAGTACTAATAGCTAATGAGAACCATGCAGCTCATGCAAACGCTCAGTGATACAATCACGCAACCACCTCAAAAAAGCGAGATCTTTGGCGTGAGGAGAGATGTCATCCCTTGCAAGTGTTGCATGAATAGAACTCTCGGTCTCACTAGCTACCGGTGCTGGATGAATAGAACTCCCGGTCTTACTAGCAACCGGTGCCACTTCCTCCTTAACTGTAGGAGGAGCCACCTCAGCATTCACTGTTTCCCTCAAACGATGTGCCGCTCCTCGGGTCATGGGTGCCATCTAGTAAGATCGATATTCACAAATAATATAATTGTAACATAAGCAAGCTAACTAAAGGAACCATCATGTAATTTGAGTATATTTTTGAAAGCAGATAAAGTACAAAAAATTCGATTTTTTGTCAAGTGTTTGAACGGATGGCTCAGAACACAACCCAAGATTCATTCTAGCATACATTAGTGTGAATCATCTATGTTTTGTACATATGGTGTAGTATATGTTCTTATCGTATCTAGTATCTGAAGAATGTAAAGAATCAAGATGAACTCACATAATGTAATACTAAGACATCATCTACTACTATATAAGATATAGTGATAGGTTGTCGTATCATCATTGCCGAGGGATGAGGGCCGGAGGACAGTCAACTTTATCTACGGCTACATAGTTTCTGCGTCGCCAGTCGAATGGCTGTAGGGACTATGTCCTGATCACGATGTCGTACCGTAGATTTAGGATTTAAAATATGGTATTCAGGTCAACTTAATTCAGTCAAAGGGTACTGAACAGAAAGTCTAATTAAGACTTTCAACTAAACAAGCAGCCTGGACTGCTATTCAGAATTTGGCAGGCAAAATCCTATACCATCTGATGACAAACCTATACACACCCTTGCCCAAACTATTTGTTTCAGTAGGCAAAACATTCCAGGTTACTCAAGTAACCTGTCGTACAATATTTGGTTTCAACAGCATTCCTTGTTAATTATAACATCCATACTATCATATTCCAACTCTGCCAAAACCTGACCAACATACCCTACACTAATCATTCCATATTTCAGTAATGTTAGTGAGCTAAATCATACTTAACTGTCGAGAATACTTAGGAGAAAACTTATTCACAGGATTAGTATCCATCATTCGTGACATAGCTAAAATTTTATGGGGCTCGATAATAATTATTAGCCAATTTATTCATCATTACAAAACCCTAAAAATGCCCAAAAAAACTTCCAGTATCATTAAATAGGGCTCGAACCCTAAATTAGAATTCGAATCCAAGCAAAACATAAAATTGACAGTTGATATGCCCAAAAAAACTCCCAGTATCAGTATATAGGTGTCACACTGTGAGTCTCGTGTCCACACAGTGGGACACGACGTGTCCAAACCAACAAAATAGGTGTCACACGAACTAGAAGCGAGTCCACGCTCTCGTGTCCCCCGCAGCGAGTCCAATGTCAGTCTCATGTCCCCCGTAGCGAGTCCACGCTCTCGTAGACACGAACTAGAAGCGATAGAGAGCTAGAAGACGAGGAAAAACTGGGAAGGAGCTACCTGAGGAAGGAGGAGGAGGAGAAGGAGGAGCTACCTGAGGAAGGAGGAGGAGGAGAAGGAGGAGGCCAGAGGAGGGAGATTGCCGGAGGAGCGCCGCGGAGGAGGAGGTCGGAGGAGGGAAATCGCCGGAGGAGCGTCGCGGAGGAGGAGCGCACAAAAAATTAGGGGGAAAATTTTATGAATGATCGAAAAGGAAACCCTCGCTGGCTAAATGAAACGATTAGCGACGTCCTTATAGGAAGTCGCTAAATGTCGCTGATATTTAATAAACGACGACGCTTCTTAAAATACGTCGCTATATCAGCGACGGGTACTGACGAACTTGCGATGCAGGTTCCCATTTAACAAATTTTAGCCGCTAGACGTCGCTATTAGTCGCTGTTGGCGACAAACAGTGACGTCTTATATAAATGTCGCTAAACCCCCTAAAATTAGCGACGTACTTTCTTGGAGTCGCTAAATACGTCGCTGATATGACTTATTTTGGTAGTGTCCCTCTGACACGTGTTCTCGCGGTAAAAGTGTCTTACACAAAATTACAGTAAAATAGTTTAATGGCATTAGTAGCTATAGGGAACTGTAAAGTAGCAAAGTGTTGCAACCCTAATGCCTCAAAGTAAGAACGGTGTTCGGGAAAGATAATCCATTTGATCGGAGATCCGGTACAAATGGTACGCGTAATGAAATTGCCATACCAAAGTAGGGCTTGGTTGGAAGTTTTAAAATAAAACTCGTCCGATGCACCATCATCCGATTAGACCGAAGAAAAGAGAATCCGTATGCGGATCCGAAGATGATGCCTCTGCACTGGCGTTTGTCTTCTTCCTCTTGAAAGGATTGAATCCCTTAGGCATTCTATCCCAAAAACTAGAAAACCTAACAATTGAAAAGTGGAGGAGCGAAGGAATTATATCTTTCGAGAATCGAGTATGCTGTAGAGAACGAGATTCTCCGCACGAATCCGAATTTTGGATAAAGTTCTCCACACGGATTGGAAGAAAGAAGGTGGAGAAGGACTAGGGTTTTCGGGGCACGGCTGCTGCTGTTTAGATGATGTTTGGAAGAATGAAGAAGAGGGGGCCTCGGGTTATGACTGGTACATATATATATCCAGCTGAACTCTGGCCAAATTCGGACCAAACTCTAGCCTAATTCGAACCGAACTCGGGCCGAATTTGCCAAGGGTTGCCTGGCTATATATGTGTAAAAAATGATAATGGGGCCACATCTTTTTCATTAATTTGTTTTAAATGTTTAATTCAGAGTTTAGTAATTTTAAATCTCAAAATAATATAATTAATATTATTTACTCAGCATCTGTTTCAGATTAGCTGTAGGAGTAATGTCCCAGCTAACGGAGGTTCACCGAGGAACTCTTAAGTACCGTTTCGCTTCGACCGTAGTCGTGGTGACAGACAGACTCTTTTTAGGCTTATCTCGAAAATATTTTTTAAATATTAAAAATTAATTAATAAAACAAAATTAATTTATATTATTGATATCTAAAATTCCTAATTCTCGACGTAAATAATTAAAACGATCTTCCGCTAGATATTTTGTGAGTATGTCAGCTAATTGATTCTGTGTGTCTATGTATACAAGGTCTATGTCTCCATTTTGTTGATGATCTCTAAGAAAGTGATGTCTAATCTCGATATGCTTAGTACGAGAGTGACATACTGGATTCTTAGTCAAATAAATAGAACTAGTGTTATCACAGAAAATGGATATGTGTGTAAAATACAATCCATAGTCTTCTAAAGTTTGCTTCATCCATAAAATCTATGCACAACAACGTCCTGCGACGATATACTCAGCCTCGGTTGTTGATAAAGCAACAGAATTTTGCTTCTTACTAAACCAAGAGACTAGAGCTTTTCCTAGAAAATGACATGTACCGCTAGTGCTTTTTCTATCTACTTTACATCCGACAAAATCAGCATCAAAATAATCGGTTAGGTCAAACGATGTGGTTTTGGGATACCATAAGCCGACAGAAGAAGTGCCTTTAAGGTATCGGAAGATACGCTTAACTGGGCACAAATGTGATTCCTTAGGATTAGCTTGAAAATGTGCACATAAGCAAACACTAAACATAATGTCTGGTCGACTAGCAGTTAAATAAGTAAGATACCGATCATACCTCGATACTTACGTATGTCGACGGGTTTGTCTTGTTCATCAATATCAAGCTTGGTTGAAGTCGTCATTGGAATGCTAAGTGGCTTGACTGCTTCCATGTCGAACTTCTTTAATAGATCCTTTGTGTACTTTGCTTGATTTATGAACATCCCATTATTGGTTTGTTTGATTTACAGTCCGAGAAAGAATTTCAGCTCTCCCATCATGCTCATCTCAAACTCATTCTGCATACACTTTAAAAATTCTTGATAAAGAGATTGATCAGTAGATCCAAAAATAATATCATCTACATAGACTTGAATCAAAAGAATTTTGTTATTCAAAGATTTTATAAACAATGTAGTGTCAACCTTTCCCTTTGAAAAATTGTTATCAAGTAGAAAAGAGCTTAGACGATCATACCAAGCACGAGGGGTTGTTTTAAACCGTATAAGGCTTTCTTCAACTTGAAAACATATTCAGAAAATTTGAAATCAGAAAAATTGGGAGGTTGAGCTACATAAACTTCTTTTTTTATAAAATCATTTAAAATACGCTTTTGACATCCATTTGAAATAACTTAAAATTATAAAAACATGCAAATGCACATAACATGCGAATGGATTCTAATCTCGCAACTAGGGCATAAGTCTCATCATAGTCGATACCTTCTTCTTGATTGTATCCTTGAGCTACGAGTCGAGCCTTATTACGAGTCACTAAACCATTCTCGTTCAGTTTGTTTCGGAATACCCATCGGGTGCCAATGATCGGATGATCAATAGGCTTGGGAACAAGTTCCCAAACTTGATTCCGTTCGAATTGGTTTAATTTCTCTTGCATAGCATCTAACCAAAAATTATCACTATATGCTTCATCAATATTTTTGGGTTCAAACTGCGAAACAAAAGCAACACAAGAAGCTATATCTTTACTAGAGGAACGAGTACTTACACCCTTGGTAATCTCACCAATTACCAAGTCCTTTGGATGATTATCCAAGAATCTCATCTCTTCTGGTGTAGTCTCAAGATTGCTAGTTCCGGCTTCTTTGCTTGGAGGTTCATCTGATGCCTGATGTGATGGTTCTGCATCTTTGTGTGAAGGTTTTACAGTAGTTGTACTTGGTGTGATTATGTCTTCATTTTCATCATCGTCTGAGTGTTGATTTAGCTCATCAAACTTGACATTGTTGATTCTTCGATGATCATAGTTCTTTTTGTTGAAGACTCTGTATCCTTTGCTCTTTGCTGCATAACCTAAAAATATACCTTCATCGGCCTTTTTATCAAATTTATTTAAATTATCTTTAGTATTAAGAATAAAACATTTACAACCAAAGATCTTGAAATATGAAATATTTGGTGTTCTATCAAACCATAGTTTATAGGGAGTCTTCTTCGATATAGGTCGAATTAGAACCCTATTGAGAATATAGCACGCTGTATTGACAGCTTCAGCCCATAAGTATCTAGCTAGACTAAACTGGTTTAACATTACTCTAGCCATTTCAGATAGAGTTCTGTTCTTACGTTCTACAACTCCATTTTGTTGCGGAGTCCTAGGACAAGAGAATTCATGCAGATAACCGTGTATGTCATAAAATTGCTTAAATTCTGCATTCTTAAATTCGCCACCATGATCACTACGAATGCGAGTAATCATGAACCTTTTTTCATTATGTATTTTCTTGCAAAAGGTGACGAATTCTGATAATGCATCATTCTTGCGTGCAAGAAAATAAACCCATGTATATCTAGAAAAATCATCTACAATGACAAATGTATATAACTTATCACCTAGACTGGCAATTCTATTTGGTCCAAATAAGTCCATATGCAACAATTGTAAAGGTCTAGTGGTACTTACAGCGCTCTTGGATTTGAATACGGATTTGGTAGCTTTGTTCTTTTAACATTCACTACATACCGTATCCTTCTTGAAAGAAATATCTGGTAAGCCGCGTAACAACTTCTTTGTAGATAGTCTTGAAATTGTATCCATATTTGCATGACCGAGTCTCATATGCCATAGTTGACTCTCAATGCTTTTGGCCATCAAACATCTACCTGCTTTGTTAGCATCTTCCAACAAATAGAAAATATATATGTTGTCTTCCCTAATAACTTCAAATATAGTACTACCAGTTGAACTATCAACTATAATATATTTGTCTTTGACGAAGTTAACACCATAACTGATCAGCTAAATGGCTTATGCTGAGCAGATTATGTTTTAACTCGGTAAGTACTAGACAAACATCTTTAATCACTGGATAGGGAGCCTTACCAATGTCACCGATACAGATCATGTACCCTCTTAAATTTTTACCAAAGGAGACATATCCTTCTTTATTCTTCTTCGACAATATTGCGAATAATGAAGCGTCACCGGTCATGTGCCGTGAGCAACCGCTGTCGATGATCCATTTGCTCTTAGCATGTAAAAGACATCCCACCTACAAAACAATTTACCGATGAAACTCTTGGTACCCATTTTTTGTTGGGTCCTGACTGGTTAGTTTTTGGTATCCATGCATAAACATTTAAATTTACTAACTTTCTGATTCTACGTACAGAAGATATATGACCAATGAGGCCACAATAATGACATTTAGCATGTTGAGTGTTGAAAGTAGTGTGAGGTGCATGATTGGTAGGTTTTGGTTTTCTAGTATAGAAAAATGCATGCCTATTAGTCTTCTTGGGTATAGTTTTGGTGTGGTTTGGTCTGACAGTGTTGGGTGTGTTCCAATGATTCGGTAATTGACACGTGTTAGAACAGGAAGTAGCAACTTCAGGCCGTTTTTCTAAACTAATTTCCAACCTTTTGGAAGTGTCATATAATCTAGTATAGTCAGATGTAAGTGATTCAATTCTGACTTGTGCACACTAGAGACTATTTTCCTCCTTAGATAGGTCTTTCTTTAACTGGATAATAGTTTGGTCTTTTTCTTCGGATAGCTTAACAGTCTCATGTAACAACAACTTAATAGATGAAAGCTCACCAGACTCATTTGAAGAGTCATTATCTCTAACAAGATCTAGTAGATCGGTAAGTCTTCCTATTTCACCTTTGTACTCTTTAAGTACCTTCTTATAGGTTTCATATTTACTACGCAGTTTCCTGTAATCATTTAGCAGGTCACTGAAAGCCTCTCCTAGTTGCTCAAAGGTGAAATCATCATAAGGATCAAATAGAGGATTAGTGATTACCTGATCGCAAGCCATCAAGCATACATTTGTAGCGTTATCTGATTGTTCGTCTTCTGAGTCGTTGTCTTCACTTTCATGCATATGCTTGTGTTGGCGTACTTCCTTGATGTAGATTTCTTCAGGTAGCCTTTGTCATATTTGCTGCTTTTCTTTGATGATGATGATGTTGGACAATCTTTCTTCATGTGTCCTTTCTTCTTGCATCCGTAGCAAATAGGATCTTCCTCGTTGTTGTTATTGTTGCTATCTTTTTTTCTCCTGTTAAATCTCATGAACTTCTTGAATTTTCTTACCAGAAGAGCTTGATCTTCAGAGTCGAAGTCGCTGTCATCAGAGTCATCTTCGACAGTTCTTCTATGTTGAGCCTTGAGAGCGATCGACTTCTCTGACTTCTCCTTTGGTATAGCATTTTCGAAATCTTGAAGTTCCAACTCGTGAGTGAGTAGCTTACCCATGAATGTTTCCAGAGACAATATTGAGAGGTCGTTCCCTTCAATGATTGTTATTGCCTTTAGAATCCAGTTCTTTGTAAGAGCTCGTAGAAGTTTGTGAATCTTCTCATGGTTACTATAATCCTTGCCTAGTGAAGACAAAGGATTTACAATATCCAAGAATCTTGTAAACATATGAGTGACTGATTCACTTGGCTTCATTTTGAACGCCTCGTACTCCTGAGTAAGTCTGCTGATCTTTGACTCCTTGACTTGTGATTTTTCTTCGTGGGTTACTTCGAGAAGTTTCTACACTTCGCTTGATGTTGTGCAAATAGACACCATGTTGAATTCAGTTCTGTCTAAAGCACAAAATAAAGCGTTAATAGCACGTGCGTCAAGGCTAGCCTTTTTTTTCTCCTCTGTATATTTGTTATGGGATTTTTCAACTAAAACTCCATCAACAGTAATACAAGGGGCCTTTCTATAGCCATCAATAACTACAGACCAGAAGTCAAAATCAAGAGATTTCAAAAAGAAACTCATACGTGTTTTCCAATAAGTGTAATTTGTGCCGTCAAACAGTGGAGGTCTGTTTTTGGCTTGGCCTTCACTTGTGAATTTCACAGTTGCCATGTGTAATGCTGTGATCTATATAATAATTGAATATAACTGCAATTTTACCTTGCTTTACCTATTTAACCCGCTCTGATACCAATTGTAGGAATGAAATCGTAAAGCAAAATACTCTAAAGGGGGGTGAATAGAGTAGGCAACGGAATATTACTAATTAAAAATCTCGTTAGCAGTTAGATCACAGATATAATAATAATCATAAAATAAATGACAGAAATAAAAAGTGATCAGAAGGCAAACGCAAACACCGAGATTTATACTGGTTTTCCTCTTGTGAGGACTAGTCGAGTCGGAAGAACTCTAGCTTCCAGTTGAATCCACTATTGAAAAATCCTACAAGTTTTTATACGAAGTCCTTACAACTTCTACAGACGCAAGCTTTGATATGAAGAACTCGACCAACTTCAATTGTGAAGAGTTGTATCTTCAATCAAGCCTCTGATTACAATCACTCTGAAACATCTAGACCGCTCTGTACTGGCAAATCGACTAGATGATTGTAACTGGCTTGAAATTTGAAAATGAAAGCTTTTAGAACTCTTTGGAAGAAATATAAGCTTTAGAAGAGAAGAGATTGAAAGTGAATTGGTGATTTGAAATGATCGAAATCCTTCTTTATTTATAGTTTTTCTAAAGACAGTATTCGGGCAGAACTCGGACAGAACTCTTTGTAACAAACCGCAACTGAAGGGTGACCAAGTTCAAAAACTAACGTTCACATAACGTTCAACTTGGCCGAACTCTGGCCGAGTT
The DNA here is from genome assembly GCA_029216955.1 of Iris pallida. Taxonomy (NCBI): domain Eukaryota; kingdom Viridiplantae; phylum Streptophyta; class Magnoliopsida; order Asparagales; family Iridaceae; genus Iris; species Iris pallida. Next base: position 2,237,073 of record JANAVB010036617.1, on the reverse strand, counting down.
CTGCTAGGGTTCTGCCAGTTAATTTTGAGAAAAACAGTTTTGGCTTTTTAAAAGGTCCTTCAAAATACTTTTTGTAAAATAGGTATTTTTCAAAATTATAGGTCATTTTGAAAAGATAGGTCAGTTTTGAAAAACGATTTTAGGATAGCCTATTTGCCAGTACGACTTGGTGTACAATATGTACCTTAACTCAATAAAATAAAAAATTACATTGTTCGAAGGAAATACATTCTGAGTGGCAAACAGCTTCAGTCTTGAACAGAGTAGATATCCATCTTTGATCAGTTGTCCAAAACGTCGTACGTAAACATCTGAATTGACTTGCATTTATATCGAGATAGAGTTTGATCAATTATTATAATCAGGTTTGTCCATGACCAATGGGCCAACAATACTAAGTGTATTGAAGATTTTAGGGCTGTTGGCCTATTCCATGGTCACACCCGATTTTGATAGTCAACATGCACTTAAGTCAATACACAAAATATACAAACTGCTGCTAATCATTTCAGGATATATGAAATCAATTTCAACGGACGTTGTACTACATCAACGAAGCATTAACATCATCACATCTGGAGATGATTCATTTTATATTTTATTCTGTATTTTATATTTTATTGAGTCTAGGATTTATTTTGTAAAATCAGTTTTGGTAATACTGGCTTAAGGTTATTTCAGTTCACTTTCTAAAAAGCCTACCTATTATTACTCATATTTCTTGTTACACTCATTTTACAAAATATTCCAAAATACTTTCAAAAACAATTTGTGTTAAAATATTTTGAAAATCTCCTGACAGAACTCCTAACCGAGTTCGGCCCGAGTTCGATCAATTTATATTCAAACTTCTGTTGCCTCCAAATCTGCGAGCAACGTCTCTTTGCGAGATATGTGCATCCGAACCCTGCCCGAACTTTGTCCGAGTTCGGTTCCAGAAAACACCTATAAATAGAGAAGAACTTTTCATTTCATTTCAATTCATTCACTCTTCATCTTCTCTTCTCTACTATTCAAGTGTTTTCAAACGATCTAAGATTTTTAAATCATACCTATACACCTCTTAGCCAAAAGCCAGTACTATCAAAGTTGATTTAGAGTCTTTTGGTATTCCAAGAGTTGTAAAGAGGTCGTTCCAAGTTCAACAACTTTTCTTGTTGTGGAGCTGGTCGTGCGCTCGTCACCAAGCACGGTGTTGTGAAGCTGGTCGTGCGCTTATCACCAAGCACGGTATTGTAAGAGACTGCAAGCTCTCAGTTAAAGCTTGTGCCATAGTGGATTAACATCGAGCAAGAGTACTCGAGACTGGATTAGTCCTCTCAGAGGGATACCAGCATATATCGCTGTGTCGCTGAGTTTGAATTCTCTATCTCTTGCTGCATTATATTTACTATCTTTTATTTCACTGCCATAGTTTTTAAAGTTTAGTTTTTTAATTGGTGATTATTCTCCGCTGCACACACATACTCTATTCACCCCCCTCTAGAGGTGCTCAATGGTCCTACAATTGGTATCAGAGCAGGTTATATTTAAATATAACATACCTCAGAGAGTATATATGGCAGCCGTGAAATCAATATTTAACGGTGAAGGGCAATCCACAAATAGACCTCCCCTATTTGATGGAAAAAATTATACCTATTGGAAAACACGAATGACTTTCTTTCTAAAGTCTCTTGACTTTGATCTTTGGTCAATAGTCATTGATGGTTATAAGAAACCAGCACCCATAGTGGTTGAAGGTATTCTTATAGAAAAGCCCCATGACAAATACATCGAAGTTGAAAAAGCTAAGGCTAGTCTTGATACTCGTGCCATCAATGCACTATTCTGTGCAATTGACAAAACGGAGTTCAACAGAGTTTCAACCTGTAAGACGTCTCACGAAATTTGGAAACTTCTTGAGGTAACTCATGAAGGTACTTCCCAAGTGAAGGAATCCAAAATGAGTAGACTGACTCAGGAATATGAATCTTTCAAGATGAAATCCGGTGAGTCAATTACACAGATGTTTACTCATTTCCTTGATATAACTAATCCTCTGCAATCTCTTGGTAAGGATTACAGCAATCATGAGAAGATCAGGAAAGTGTTGCGGGCTCTAACAAAGAACTAGAATCCAAAAGCCACAGCAATTATCGAAGGAAACGATCTCACCACTATGTCCCTAGAAATACTGATGGGGAAGCTGATGACCCATGAACTTGATTTGCAAGAGTTTAAGGAAGCAACACCAAAAGAAAAATCTATTGCCTTCAAAGCTCAAGCAAGAAAATCAACATGCAATGACTCTGATGAAGAATCATCAAGTGGTGATGAACATGCCCTACTTGTGAAGAACTTCAGGAAATACCTAAAGTTTACAAGCAGAAAGAAGAAAGATGTCCAAGAAAGCAATGAAGATGAAACTATATGCTTTGGATGCAAGAAGTCAGGGCACATGAAGAAGGACTGTCCAACCACAAAGAAAAGTAGTCCATATGACAGATCAAGATCAAGCAGAAAAGCAACAACTGGTCGAAAGTATATCAATACAAGTATCTGGCATGAAAGTGATGCCAGTGATTCAGAAGAAGATGACAGACCCTGCGGCAATGCAAATGTCTGTCTTATGGCATTTGATAAGGTATCTTCAAATCCTCTCTATGATGACTTTACTTTCGATGAGTTAGAAAATGCCTTTAGCGATTTACTTGAAGAACACAAAAATGTGCTTGACAAGTATAAGCAATCTCGAAAAGAGATTAAGGCGTACACAACCGAGTTAGCTAGACTGTCCAATCTTATTGAAGATATTAAAGAGACGTCTACTACCGGTAACACGAAAGAGATAGCCAAACTCAAGGTAGACTATCATGAGGCTATCCTCAAAATTGAAAAGAAAGAAAGAGACTATGTCAAGATGCAAGATCTATATGACATAGAGAAGAAGAAGCACCTAGTAACAGAACAAAGACTCTCAGATATGACTGCTAGATATGAAGAGTCTGTTACGATTTCTAAAAAGTTAAAAATCAAGTTAGGCAAACAGGCAATACCTGTGACACAGCCTAAAATTAGTCCTAATGCCAAGCATACACCTAAGAGGACTAAGAATAAGAAAGCACAGAAGAAACACGTATGTAATCATGCTTTCACTTATAGGTTCTCCAAACCATACAAGCATGTAAACACAGTGGTGACCACATCTAGTTCTAAACTGACTTGCACTTATTATGGTACGCACGGTCACATATCACAGTACAGTTTAGCAAGAAAGCTTATTAACAATCACACTTTAATTTGGAGACCTAAAGCTAATCAGAATGGATCCTTCAGAAAATAGGTACCAAAGAATTCATCTACTTGTCTTGTAGGTGGACCCTCAACCCTCTCATGCTAGAAGCAAATGGATCCTCGATAGCGGATGTTCGCGACACATGACTGGTGATGCATCTTTATTCGCTACGCTATCGATGAAAAAAGAAGGATATGTCTCCTTCGAAAATAACTTGAGAGGTGATATAATTGGTAATGGTACTGTAGGTATTTCTCCCTATCCAGTAATAAAGGATGTTTGTCTAGTAACAGAATTGAAACATAACCTATTAAGCATAAGTCATTTGGCATATAATGGTTATGGTATTAATTTTGTGAAAGATAAATGTACCATATATGATTTGTCATCTGGTGATCCCATATATAAAGGAATCAGAGAAGACAATATTTATGTTTTCTTTTTTGAGAATACTAATAATGCAGGTAGGTGCCTAGTAGCCAATCAAGATGAAAGCTGGCTATGGCACATGAGACTAGGACATGCAAACATGGATACTATCTCACGACTAAGTACAAAAAAGTTGGTAAGAGGACTCCCTGAGATTCCATTCAAGAGAGATATGGTATGTGCTGACTGTAAAAAGAACAAAGCACATAGGTCTACTTTTAAATTCATCAACGCTGTAAGTACTTCTAGACCTTTGCAGTTGATTCACATGGATTTATTTGGTCCTAGTAGAGTCGCTAGTCTTGGCGGTAAGCTCTACGCTTTTGTTATTATTGATGATTTCTCTCGATTTACTTGGGTTTACTTTTTATCAAACAAAAGTAATACAATTTTTGAATTTCAGATATTTTGCAAAAAGGTACAAAACGAAAAAGGCTTCATGATTACTCGTATCCGAAGTGATCATGGTGGCAAATTCGAAAATTTTGATTTCAAAAAGTTTTGTGATGATAGTGGATACTACCACGAATTTTCTTGTCCTAGAACTCCCCAACAGAATGGTGTTGTGGAGCGAAAGAATCGTACTCTAAGCGAAATGGCTAGAGTCATGCTAAATCAGTATAAACTTCCTAAATATTTTTGGGCAGAAGCTGTTAGTACAGCCTGTCATGTTTTGAATAGGGTGTTAATTCGACCAATCTCGAAGAAAATACCATATGAGCTTTGGTTTGGAAGAATTCCAAACATTTCTTACTTTAAAGTTTTTGGATGTCGCTGTTTTATCCTGAAAACCAAGGATAACTTGGGAAAGTTCGACTCCAAAGTAGATGACGGGATATTTCTCGGATATGCTGCTAAGAGTAAGGGATATAGAATTTTCAATAAAAGATATATGATTGTTGAAGAAACTATTAATATTACTTTTGATGAGTTAAATAGTCACAGATCTAGCGACAATGATGATGAGGATACACACGCAAGGGCTGAGAAGAGTTCTGTGAAAGATCTGACCCAAGATGCAAGAACTGAGAAAAGTTTTGTGAAAGATATGACCCAACAGTTCGAATCATTAAAATTCAAGCCAGATCATCCAGAAACACTCATCATAGGTGATGTATCTAAAGGTGTAAGTACACGTTCATCTCTTAAAAATTCTGATATAGCAGCAAATGTAGCATTCATTTCTCAAATAGAACCTAAGAATGTAGATGATGCTTTTACTGATGAGTTTTGGATTTCTTCCATGCAAGAGAAACTTAATCAATTTGAGAGAAACCAAGTTTGGGAACTCGTTCCTAAACCTATTGGTCAATCGATAATTGGTACCAAATGGGTGTTCCAAAATAAACTCAGTGAAGATGGACAGGTTCTACGCAACAAAGCACGTCTAGTGGCACAAGGTTATAATCAAGAAGAAGGAATTGATTATGATGAGACCTATGCTCCTGTTGCTAGACTAGAAGCCATCCGTATGTTTTGTGCATTTGCATGCTTTAATGATTTTAAATTATTTCAAATGGACGTGAAAAGTGCATTTTTAAATGGATTTTTTAAAAGTGGAAGTTTTTGTGAAATAACCCCCTGGTTTTGAAGATTTTCAAAACCTGATCACGTCTTCAAGCTTAAGAAAGCTCTTTATGGACTCAAACAAGCACCTCGTGCTTGGTATGAACGCCTAAGTGCATTCTTACTTGAAAATGGTTTTTCAAAAGGAAAAGTTGATACTACTTTATTTATCAAATCCTTGAATGATGATATCCTTCTTGTGCAAATTTATGTAGATGACATAATATTCAGTTCTACTAATGAAAAACTCTGTCAAGATTTTGCTAAGTGTATGCAGAGTGAGTTTGAGATGAGTATGATGGGAGAGCTAAACTTCTTCCTAGGACTTCAAATCAAACAACACTCAAAAGGAACATTCATCAACCAAGCTAAGTACACGAAAGACATACTGAAAAAGTACGACCTCGAGAATGTGAAGCCAATCAGGACTCCTATGGCTACATCAACAAAGCTTGATGCTGATGAAAGTGGCAAACCTGTCGATCAGCGTAAGTATCGAGGTATGATTGGTAGTATATTATATTTAACTGCTAGTCGTCCTGATATCATGTTTAGTGTTTGCATTTGTGCACGTTATCAGGCAAATCCTAAGGAATCACATCTTAGTGCCGTTAAGCGTATCTTCCGATACCTTAAAGGAACTTCTACAGTCGACTTATGGTATCCTAAAACCAAATCCTTTGACTTGATAGGTTACTCGGATGCGAATTTTGCGGGATGCAAAGTGGACCGTAAAAGTACCAGTGGCACATGTCATTTCCTAGGAAAAGCCTTAGTCTCCTGGTTTAGCAAAAAACAAAATTCTGTAGCATTATCAACAACTGAGGCTGAGTATATCGCCGCAGGACGTTGTACTCAAATTTTGTGGATGAAGCAAACCTTAGAAGACTACAATCTGCACTACACTAATGTTCCTATTTATTGTGACAACACTAGCACTATTAATTTGACTAAGAACCCTATCTGTCATTCACGTACAAAGCACATAGAGATAAGACATCATTTTCTTCGTGATCATCAACAACACGGGGATATTTTCTTAGAATTTATTGACACAGATCATCAACTAGTAGATATATTCACAAAATCATTGGCTGAAGACCGTTTTAACATATTGAGGCGTGAGCTCGGTATACTTGAATTTTTAGATTCATAAATGCAATATGGTAATTAAAATTAATTTCATGACTTACAATTTATTTAACGGAAATTATTTTTGGGTACAAACCTAAAAAGGGTATGTCTGTCACCACGTACTTAAGAGTTCCCCGGTGAACCTCCATTAGCTGGGACAACCCCTACAGTTAACCCATAAATAACGTAAGTTATTAAATACTAGAGTCAAAAGTCATAAAGTTATTTTTTAACCAACCAGAAAAGCATTTACTGTCCCGGGAATACAAGTGACCGAACTCGGGCCGAACTCTGACCGAGTTCGGACCGAATTCGGACCAAGTTCGGTCGGCGCTGTTATGGTTCCAGAAACGAACAGCCGGCCCTAGTCCCTTTATAAACCCCTCTTCCTCCACTCTTTTTCACTCACCAACTCAAATTTACTCCTTATTTCTTCTAGAAAGTTCTTCCTCCTCCATCCTAGCAAGGAATCCAAGAGATCTGTTGGGCACCTCGAATTCTCATCTTCCTTCTTTTTCTCAAAAAGGTAATCTACTTCCTTTTCTTCAATTTCATTCAATGGCTCCTAAGCGTCATAGATCATCTTCCCAAGGGTCCTCCTCCTCTTTGGATTATACCCCTGCTAGCCTTTTTAGTCCAGCACGACCAATAGATCCAAAAGACTGTGACTCTACTTTGTTTCCGGACAAAGAGTTTTCTGATCTTTGGTTCAATTCTTTTTCTGGTCGTAGGATTTGCAATGGAGCTTTTGTAAATTTTACAATATTTTCTGAATATGCTCCTACTTTTGACCACCTAGGATACCGAGATTTCTTCGTGGGATCAAAAAACATTTTTGACAATGCCGTCCGAATGTTTTACTGAAATTTGCAAGTAAAACCTAACGAAAATTTCTATTCTTGCGTTGCTGGGCAAGAACTAGAATTCTCTGCCACTGATATCAGTAAATTTTTCCATGTTTCTGATCTTGGTGATGCTTTGCTTGATATTACCTATGTCCAGTTCCCTGCTGATGTTACCCTAGCCTCTTTTAGGGAACTCATTTGTCATCCAAACCCTGTTCCTCGTAGGGTCTATTCCAAGAACTTGAACCAATCCTTTTATGAACTTCATCGAATGATTTTCTCTGTCCTTCTTCCAAAGAAAGGATCCACAGATGAAGTGACCTTCTTGGAACTCTCTGCTCTCTATCACATTTATTTTGGCATTCATTTCTCTATCCCTAAGACCATGATGTCCTGGATGTTGAACTGCAGAGATTCAGGAAGGAATCTGGTATATCTAATGCACTTGGCATCTATTTTTTGCCATTTTGAGATTGACCTTCAGACATGTGCATTCTCCTCTACTCCTATCGAGCTTACCAGATATTGACGGTTTCCTGCTCCACCTCTGCCTCCTGGAGCTCAGCCTGCTCCAGCTGCTGACGCTGAGGTTCCTGATGCTCCTGCTCCTGCTCCAGTCCCTGCCCCGGGATTTGATCCGACTTTCTACCAGCGCTTTGATGATTTTATTGCTGTATCTGCGTAACGTCATCAAAGTTATCTGGATTCGGAGTTTCGACACATTTCTCAGGCCCAGGTGCTGAGGAATGGGATAGCTGATCTCCACTACAGCCTAGCCCATGATCCGGTCCATCCAGTCACCATCCAGCCTCACCCAGGCTTTCCAGGTCCTCGGTTCACAGATGAGGTCTCCTTCCAGCACTTCGACCCCACTGCAGCCTACTTTCCTCCAGAGGCTCCTGGTGCTGACGACCCCACTATGTGACGTGGATTCCGTTTTTGGATAGTGGGATATTTGTTAGATGATGATCTTTTATGCTTTGATGTAGTTTTTTTTATATGTCTAAACTCACTAGTTAGACATTTTCTGATGATTGTACTCAGCACTTATTAGTATGACAGTTTCTTTATTTCCAGTATTTTCTTTCCATCTTATGCTGTGATTATGTCTCTTTACCTTCACTCTGTCTTTTGTTTTCTATTGTTGGCTTCACACATTACGGGGGAGCCAAGTCATTTTACTATTTGACAAAGGGGGAGAAAAAGAGTACCATACCAAAAAGCTATTACAAATCGAAAAACAAACTCGACCATTTTTTCAGGTATACTTGTATTTTGTTCTATTTTATCAAGATATATTTTGGTATAGACTCAAGTTTGTCAATTATCAAAATGGGGGAGATTGTTCGCCCATTCCATGGTCACACCCGATTTCGATAATCAACATGCACTTAAGTCAATACACAAAATATACAAACTGCTGCTAATCATTTCAGGATATATGAAATCAATTTCAACGGATGTTGTACTGCATCAACGAAGCATCAACATCATCACATCTGGAGATGATTCATTTTATATTTTATTCTGTATTTTACATTTTATTGAGTCTAGGATTTATTTTGTAAAATCAGTTTTGGTAATGCTGGCTTAAGGTTATTTCAGTTCACTTTCTAAAAAGCCTACCCATTATTACTTATATTTCTTGTTACACTCATTTTACAAAATATTCCAAAATACTTTCAAAAACAATTTGTGTTAAAATATTTCAAAAATCTCCTGACAGAACTCCTAACCGAGTTCGGCCCGAGTTCGGCCCGAACTCTGTCCAAGTTCGGCCCGAACTCTGTCCGAGTTCGGTCAATTTATATTCAAACTTTTGTTGCCTCCAAATCTGTGAGCAACGTCTCTTTGCGAGATATGTGAATCCGAACTCTGCCCGAACTCTGTCCGAGTTCGGTTCCAGAAAACACCTATAAATAGAGAAGAACTTTTTATTTCATTTCAATTCATTCACTCTTCATCTTCTCTTCTCTACTATTCAAGTGTTTTCAAACGATCTAAGATTTTCAAATCATACATATACACCTCTTAGCGAAAAGCCAGTACTATCAAAGTTGATTTAGAGTCTTTTGGTATTCCAAGTGTTGTAAAGAGGTCGTTCCAAGTTCAACAACTTTTCTTGTTGTGGAGCTGGTCGTGCGCTCGTCACCAAGCACGGTGTTGTGAAGCTGGTCGGGCGCTTGTCACCAAGCATGGTGTTGTAAAAGACTGCAAGCTCTCAGTTAAAGCTTGTGCCATAGTGGATTAACATCGAGCAAGAGTACTCGAGACTGGATTAGTCCTCTCAGAGGGATACCAGTATATATCGCTGTGTCGCTGAGTTTAAATTCTCTATCTCTTGCTGCATTATATTTACTGTCTCTTATTTCACTGCCATAGTTTTTAAAGTTTAGTTTTTTAATTGATGATTATTCTCTGCTGCACACACACACTCTATTCACCCCCCTCCCCCTTCTAGAGATTCTCAACGGTACTACAAGGGCTTGACAAGACTCTATTTAAACTCCACAAACCCTCAAATGGCGGCCACCATTCCATTAGAGTTTTCACTCATTCCTTCATTACATACTCTTCCAAATTGTCTCCTCTTTCTTACCTTTGTTGTGCTAAGGCTTGGGGAGCTCAAGAAGGCTTAATGGAGGCTCTAGCAAGGATTTGAGAGCCCCTTCATCATCCATCTTTCCCAAATTCATGGAGCATTGTGTAGGCTTCCTTCTACATAAGTATAGCCCTCTAAACTTACTTTTCCATGGTCAAATTTCATGCATTTATGTAGAAGATCCCTCCCATGACTAATATGAAGTAGATTGAGGTCCTAACGAGTGCTATTGTGATGGATACAATAGATTTAGTGTCCATTTGTAGGAGACCACAAGTTTTGCCCACCAAGTTGTAGTACCCCGTACTATATAATATGCTTACAGCGAGTCAGACTCAGTCAGGAACTTAGATGGCTAGTCTGACTCGATCGTTGAGCTTGGTATTCGATAACACCTTGCGGCATCAAACAAATCGATTTGAACGAATGTTACGAGAATCGATCCAACTAATGGAACGACTTCTATTGGAATAGTCCTAGATACAGCAGGCTGCGTCTCAACGAGTGAGCTCTATATAAGAGTCCCTTCGACGGAACCGGACTATTGTATGGTTTTCGTCGAGTCATCTCTTTCTGAATCTTTAATCGGATTATCCGTCGGATTTCTACGAAAGTCCAGCGGATTATCCGAACTTTTGCTCACTAATTTATTGTTTTCGATCGGATGATACGTCAGATTTTCGCGAAAATTCGGCAAATTATCCGGTTCTTCATATTAGCTTATTTGAATTTTATACCAAGTTAGTTTGTCATCTTTACCAAAGTGCGTACATAATCTTCTAGACGCTTACAGACTCTAGGATGAATAAAGGAGCTTTTGATCATCTTGTTTGTCATTATTATTTGTCACCATCTTTTTTTGAGTGTTTGCGATATATGTCTTTTGACGAAGACCTTTTTTCAAACGCTTTTATCTTTGTCTTTCTTGTTTGTCAGTAATCTTGCAGATAATTAGAGCTGAAACAGTGCAGAGGTTAAAATTAGTCAATCTATCAAAATCGATGTGCCAATAATATCCTCTATTTTAATAATTGACAAAAGTGTACGGGTTAACGAGATGACTCTCCCGTAAATAGATATCTCCCCCTCAATACGATTTCTTCCTATTTGGCATTTAGCAAAGATAGAGCAAACATAACAATATGTATGAAAATATAGCATAGACATAAAAGGCAAAAAGTAGATTTCATAAAGTAGACAAAAGATAGCACCCAAATAAGAAGGCTGTACAGGGCCGTACTAAAACAGACAACATACTACTAGTCCGCGAAGAACGACACAAAACACATTTTGTAGAACATAATAAAAAAAGAAGTCCCCGAAGGACTACACACAACAAAAGTGATAAAACCACTATACATAACAATCGTCAACTGTCAGGAGCACCAGATGGACCTGCCTCCTGATCCTTATCGTCAGCAGGGGCTGGAATAAAAGCATCATAAGGATTAATGCCATCAGGGTACATAAACCCGTAGACGTTGGGTTCAGTGAAGCAAGATCCCGGGTAATCAGGATGAGGAGTATTGGGATTGACATAGGGGTTGCGCTCCTCAAACACGCGTTGGAAGTAGTAGGCTTGCTCCATGTAGCCATGATGGATGAGGGTGCCGAGTCCCCGGGTGGATGCCTGAATACGCTCCATAGTGGAGAGAGTGATATGGTCAAATTTTCGATCAATGTAGCGGCGGACATCTGGAGTAAAAATTGAGGCAGGAGGAGAGGTAAGGACAGCAGCTGCAGTCGGAGTGGCACGACCACGGGCTTTGGATTTTACAAGCGAAGATGGACGGGGCTCACCAACAGGGCAATGAGTCAGATTTATGCCATTGGCCTCGAGAATTATGGTGATGTACATGCCAAAAAGAAGAGAACGGTGAGGTGATTCACAAATGAGGATCATGGTAAAGATGATCGATTTGGCTAGAGATAAGGGTTGTTTGGAGACCAGGTAGTACATGGCAACCATTTCTTCTACAGTCAGGCTATCCACGTTGCCAAATTTGGGAGTGAGAATATGGCAGAGGATGCGATAAAAATCATGGAAGAAAGGATTAAGATCCTTGTCCTTCGGTTTTTGAACAACAGAGCCACCGCAGATGTTGAAGAGAAACTCCTCGTAACTGAGGTCAGGAGAGATGTTGATATGGTTGATGGTGCTTGGAAGGGAACGATATCCAGCCCACTTCTGGACCCCGAGAATACCGGCCAAGGAGGTTGTAGTGACAGTGATCTTGACCCCACCAACCTTGGTCTCAAACTCTGGGATGTTCTTAGCGGGGACGAGATTACAGTAGAACATGCGGACGACATTTGGGTAGTAGTCCATTTGTCATTCGAGAAGCTCGTTAATCCCAGAGAAGCAGAAATATTCTCGATGAGAGAGGAAATTAAGCCAAGAAAGAGGCTTTCCGGGACAGATAGGCACTTTGTGGTAGAAGAAGAACCAGTCGCAGGAGTACTGGGCGGATTTGAATATTGTAGGATTGAAGTCGTGAGTAGGAGCTGGACTGGAGAGGGCAGCGGATGGTGATAGAGCGGAGGTGGAGGAGGAGCCGTTGTGGCGAAAGGGTTTGCCGTGAGAAGCCATAGAAGGTGAAAGAAATGAGGAGATGAGAGAGAGGTGGTAAGGAGGGGAGAGAGAGAAGTAGAGGAGTTATAAAGAGAAGAAGGGGTGGTTAAGGAGTCATAACCGTTCAGGGGAACGGATATGGAGGAAGAAAGAGCGATGAAAAACTGCTTCAATTTTCGCAACAATTCAGCAGAAATGGAAAATCCGACAGATTTAGTCAGAAATTCTAAGGAAAATTCGGATGCTGATAAGATCGTCATAAATGGGGTAGGTGAGAGGTCAAGTCAGGTAAGAGAAACAAAGGGTCAGACTGGAAAAGTAAATGACGAAGTAAATGCAAAAAATCGTTGAATTTACCCGAAAATACGGCGAAAGATCTAGTGTGGGTTTCCAAATAGCTGCTGGAGTTAATCGGAAAATTCGTCGGATTTACCCAAAAATTTGTCAAAAAATTCGGATGACTTAAAGGCAATGTTTAAAAAGATTTTTCAAGGAGACCAATTTTGCAAGAATTTGGTGAAAATGTCAGCAAGTTGATGGTCAGTATCGATAAATTCGAGACGAATATCTTTCTTGAGTTGGTGTCTAATCTCAATATGTTTGGTGCGAGAGTGACAAATCGGATTTTTAGTAAAATTAGTGGAGCTAGTATTAGCACATTTGATAGATATACCCTTAGAAGAAATACTATAATCCACTAGTGTTTGTGTCATCCAAAAATTTGTGTACAACAACACTCGGCCGCGATATATTTGGCTTCAGTTGTAGAAAGAGCAACAAAGTTTTTTTTCTTGCTAAACCAAGATACCAAGGATTTTTCTAAGAATTGACATGTGTCGCTAGTGTTTTTTTGATCAATCTTGCAACCGGCAAAATCCACATCCGAGTAGCCGAAAAACTCAAAGGATGAGGATTTTGGATACCAAAGTCCCACGTTAATGGTGCCTTTGAGATATCAAAAAATGCATTTTACGGCACACAAGTGGGATTCCTTGGGCTTTGCTTTGTATCATGCATAAATACAAACATTAAACGTAATGTCGGGACGACTGCCGATCATACCTAGATACTTAAGAATGTCCACTGAGATGCCATCTTCATCTTGATCAAGTTTGGTCGTTGTAGCCATGGGAGTCCTTATTGTTTTTGTTACGCCCCGCTCCCGTAGGAGCGATCGTCCTCGCTAAGGCGTGATGCCGCACGAGCCTAGATTGCGCTCGTGCAAGGCAGTTTTATAACGGCCGATTACAACGGCGGCGACAGGGTCGTCGCACAGAAGTTTCAAGCAAAAATATTGAACATGCAGCAGAAATTTAAAGGCAAAACACAAGTTATTCAAAAGAACTCTTTATTGATATTGAATAATAAGATTACAATGGGCGCAAGGCCATGATTGCAAGTCTATCGTGCTCATTTTTCTCTCATTTTATAAGTCACTCTGCTCGCTCTCTCATCTCACGATTACAATGCTTGAGCCAGCGAAAGCTTCAAAAGGCAATGTCCATACATTATGTCCCGTATAAGTCCTTGACAGCACACGATCGCACGTTTCGAATCGCCAAGGAACTCCATACCTCGACGCATCCAAGCGATCTCCACGCCACGAGCTTCTACCTGTACTGGTTTTCCATAAATAAATTCACTTTATTTATTGTGTTTCTGGGAAAATTACAACTGTAGGAATCCGATCTATAAGACGATTGCTTTATCCCTTGGACGATACGAAAAAGAAAAGCTCTCAAAAATTTGACAGTAATTTAGATATCTATGTATCTGTACAATGAATGAGAAAAGAACTCTATTTATAGAGTCAAAAAATAACTGAAAAGATAACTGTCTTCACAACCTGTGCATAGTTAAAAATTACGCAGGATCTAACATACGCAAGGTTATGAGCAGTTACTGGACGTGGCCTGTAACTGTTGGACACATGGCAATCATGCATGAGTCGTATGCAAGTTACAGGACACGCAGGTGAGAGATCAGTGGCATGGCTGCCACGTACTCCAATTTGATGAAATCTACGCAGACTTTGTTGAAGACGAAATCCACGCAGACTTGGGTCAGAAAGCTTCAAAATCCACGCAAACTTGGGGCAGGAAACTTCAGAATCCACGCAGACTTGGGGCAAAAAGCTTTAAAATCCACGCAGACTTGAGGAAGGAACATAGAAGTTCAAAATACACGCAGACTTGAGGCAAAAGGCTCAAAATCTACGCAAGCTTGAAGCAGGACTGCCAGCTGTCTTGATTCGACATGCCTCGACTGACACAAAATCTCTGACAGTGATTGCTTTGTTAGTCGCATTAAATGACAAGAAGCTCTTTTGGTATGCCAACTTGATGAAGGCTGAGTCTTGTTGAAGAAGATTTCGAAAGTCACGCAATAGTCGGCTGTGATCTCTCGAGTTCCGTGCATACGTGGCACACGAGGAGACATTCTTTGACTGTCGTGCTGTCAGTCATAATGACACTCTGACAAATGATGAGCTGTCCCTGTGCATATCTTTTAAACATTGTCTTGATCAACTTAGCATGACTTTTAGACTTTATCCTGATCAACTCAGCGTGACTTTTAGACTTTGTCCTGATCAACTCAGCGTGACTTTCATTTTTAAGGCCTACAAAACCCCCTTCAAAGTTTTCGAAAAATGATAAATTATTTTAAAATACTTTGAAATCGAGATGATAAAATAAATTTAGTCACGCTGAGATGACTTTAAAGAGATATTTACTCCTAAATGATTGGACTGTTGGGATTCTGTGCAGTTAGGATCCCGTATTAAGCTCCTAAATCGAGGCAAATAATGATGTGCCGTTTGGAATTCTTTATGAGCCTATAAATAAGCCATAAATCACTTCTTTCCTTCTTTACTTGCTTTAGAGAGAGAAAATCCACAGAAGAGAAACTTCATCTTTCCCGATGAACTTCATCTTCTCCGACTTCTTCTTCCCCTTCTCAGCAACAATGGCTCCCAAGAAATTCGATGCTCATGCCAAAGGAAAAGCTCCCGTGACTTCCTCGCGTGCCACCACTGACAGACTCCCTCGACGCGAAGTCACGCATCCTCCTATACAGCGTAAGTGATAGGGGAATACGAACTGTTGAAGATGACTTGATGAAGATGACTTTGATGAAGATGAACTCCACATAGAAATTTTAGGATCTTAAGACAAATAATGAACTTTAGAAATATATCCTCCCCTTCTTAGGGCAAAGGATATTAATAAAGTATGCCCCCTCTTTAGGGTCGGCCATACTTCACATCTTCGTGTTTACGAAGCTCTGTGTTTCACGCAAATGAGCATGTCTCTCATGACTCTGCGTGATTTTTCATGTTGGCAGAAATGTCCATGTTTGAATTATTCACGCAGCTTTCATGATGACTCTGCGTGATTTTTTTCAAATGTTGACAGAGATGTCAATATTGAATTATTCACGCATCTTTTATGATTCTGCGTGATTTTTTCACATGTTGGCAGAGATGTCAATATTGAAATAGTCATGCAGACTTCTGAGAGTCATCCTCTGGATAGATTAGTCTTGATCTGTCAGCGTATATTTTTGTCATTTTCACTTCAATGTGATTCTGACAATGATGCGTGACTTTTCATTCTAGTCTGTCTGAACTTTGCGTGAATTAATCACCTGTGTGAATAAATCATTCAGCGTGTCTTGACAGTATATCTGTCTGAAGTCTACGTGACTTATGAAATTTCCTTCAAATACTGCTATATACGCATAGATTTTACTGAAACACATCTGACTTTGCCTTCTTTTATTTTCTGTAGTGAACATTCGAAGTGAAGAGGAAGATTATGAAGGGCACTTGAGTTTTTCATTTAAGCATGATTTATCTCATGTGCAATTTCATCAATTTGACCTTCCAGAAGCCAGACTGTCATTGTTGGCAAATCAAGACCATACAACCCTACTATGTCTGATGAATGGTCAACCTTTTCAGAGTCTTGACTTGGTGTCCCACAAGAAACCAGCATTTCTGTTCAGGGATGCCATAGCACAGAAGTCACAGCCAAAGGGCATCAGAGAGAAGGTCTGCTTCTACTTCGAAGGTGATGCAAAACAACCCATGTATTGGCCGAAGGTTTCTAGGGGCTTATCAATCATGAGATTCATGCATGCCAGTTATCCCAGAAAGATGTCATGGCATTTAACAGAATATCAGCAGGCGAAGGCGAGCCGTATCATTTACAGGAAGGAGGGATTCTTCAGTGCCCCAGAGGATCATGTATCCGTGTTTCGGGGTTTGAAGCCGGGATGTATACCACCTGAAGACTCATCAATATTGATGCCATTCAGAATGCCTGTTTTCATAAATAAATTCATGGCAAACAAGAATGCATTCTACCCCACCGATTCGACGCCGAGGATGAACGGCTTAATAAATCAGGAGAACGTGAGGTGGAGGACTTTGGTCCACTGGGCTTTGGAGAATTTTGAGAGTGAACTGAAGAAGATAAACCTTTATGACGCCGTCGTCAATTTATCCTACGGCTTCAGACCCAACCCCTTTCTTTTCCTAGCCTTGGTTGAGAGGTATAACCACAGGACGGGAACATTTATGACTCCCAAAGGGAGATGGGCTTTGTCCTTCATGAGATGGAATACATCTCGCATCTGCCTTCAGGCTCACTGCCGTATGAAGAGTATGTGCCTACGATAGAAGAGCTGAACTTTTTGTCGGAGAAGAACCCAGAGATGGTACATCTATTTGAGGAGATGATGTGTCATTTTGGCACATGTACTCTGTATTACAAGAGTTCTAAAGATGAAGCCGGCAACCACATCCAGAAATAGATGTCTTACCTTTTCATGAACCGTGAAAAGGATGAGAAAAAGATAAACGAGAAGAGATGGTACCAAATTAACAACTTCAAACCTCTCTCTGAGAGTGAAATCATTTATCTGCTGGAGAAATATGACTACAAGGATTTCACGATCACTGAAGACTGGTACGAGTTTAAAGCTGGAACCACCTTCAGCTCGTATGTGAGACAGAGTAGAAAGATTCTATCAAGGAACGGTCATTTGGCCAGATTCCTATCTCTTTGGTTAAGAAGATTCGTCATTCCTGGCTCCAGTTCTCTAGACAGGATACATAGAGGCGTAATTTTTGCAGCAGTGCGCCTTATGTATGGTTATAAACTAGACTTATTATCAGCGATGACCTGTAGGCTGAACGCAGGTCTTCGAAATTTTGTAACCAACATGCTATCTGATCAGAGGAGGATGACTGATAAATTTCCCAGAATAGAGATGCCCTTCACATATCTATATGGTTGGCTTCTCCTCCATCATGATGGTCTGATACCTCCAGGAGCAGGAGGGAGTGGCAGTCTCTTTTTGGAGAAATACTCCGGAGAGACTTTCTGGAAGGTTCACACCCTTCCAGAATGCAGAAATGTTCTGAATCGAGCGTCACATTGGTCCATTCAATGTGTCCCTCCACCATTGGGTTATGAAAGCATGCCCTTGAATATAATGGACGGAGATATGGGGAACAGGCTAGATGATGTAGCCTTTCAGTGGTTGCAGAGAATCCGGCCCTCTCATCTAGTATACCGTCATGAAGAAATGACGTATCTGGAGCCGTATCTACTAAGCCGATTTGCCAGGCAATTCGGATATGACCAACTTCACGTTGGGAACGCCACCACTTGCCTTTCTGCTCGTGGAGGGCTTATTGACGGAGCTCGAGCCTAGAGATACTTTGCGGCTAGAGATACAAAAGCTGTATTCTCTATGCCTAATCCTTTATCTAGCACGGGAACGAAGATGCTTTACACATATGCTCGCTTCTATGTTTCGTCGAGCACCTTCAAGCCGAGTTTCCATCTGAAGACTTTTGTTGCGGAGGATGACCCAGCTCCATCGAAGAGGTCGAAGAAGAGGACTGTTATTCAACAATTTCCTCCGGAACCCGAAGATGAGACAGCGGAGGTTGAGCCCCTATATTAATTATTTCAGGAGGGAAATTTTCCTGATGAAGTTCTTCCTCCCATATTTGTATTCCTTTCTAAGAGGAAGAGAAGTGATGAATCTGAGACCGTCTCAAAAAAGAGTACTAAGTCTCAGACATCTAAGAAAAAGAAGAAGAAAGGGGTCTCAGTAACTGCTACTTCATCTTTAGGTGGCATCTCAGTTGACGATGATGACGCCGCCGATAAAGACGAAGAGACTGATGAAGACGATGCTCCTTTGATAACAAGGAGGTCGAGAGGCAGGTATGTCAAGAAGACCGTCGGCAAAATAAAGGGCAATAAACTCCTAGAAACGATTATGAGTGGAGGAGTCTTGCCAGAAATCAATGAAACGGCTTCTACTGAGAAAACAGAGTCTGAAAATGTTCACCTTTCAGCAGCTTCAATTGAACAGACTGAGGTAGAGTCCGCTCGAGCTCAGAAAATGACTGCTCCGACAACAAGTAGAGTAGCTACTGAACTCTCAGAGATGAGGATGATCCCATTTGAGCATGGGACAGAGGGCGTCATCCAGGCACTGGATGACCAGATTGATTATTCTGAAGAAGAACCAGCCCCGGCGAAAATTATGGAACGACCGGAAGTTCCAGAAACTCAGGCTGAAGAAAACATTTATTTAGCCAAAGGCGATGAAGACGTGCCGGCGTCCGAGTTATCAGCTGCTGATGACTTGTTGAAGAATGTTTGTCAAGACATCATTCTTCGAACTGATATTCCAGAGAAGACTGAACCGGCAGTCAATACTGAGCTTGCTATCATCTCTGTTCCTGAGATTCATTCATCTCAAGGAATAGATGAAGATGTGAACATCATGGACTCCAGATCTGAGACTCATCCTGAAGCTGGGGATGAAAAAGAGTCTGAAGAAGAAGAAGAAGCTGAAGAAGGAGATGATTGGCATGCTGGCACTTCTACTCCTTATAATGAGGATAAAGTCAGAGGGAACAGAATTGAACTCAGCCCCGAACCTGCTCAATCTCCGGACAAAGCTCCAGCACCTAGTAATTCTGGAGCTGGAAGCAGCCACATGAAGCAGGTGTCGGACACTATCATGGACCGGCTATGAGAAGACGCAAGACTCCCTCAACATATCGAATATGAACCTCAGCCTGGTAGAATTTTATTCCAAATTCTATTTCTACTGTTTCTTTTTCTTTGTATGCTGATTATTTTTTTTGACTGTAGGAACTGCTGCAGCAATAAGTTCAACTCATGCTCCACTCATCCAGGCTGATGCTGATGAAGGAAGTTCGCACTTGCCAATTTCTCTAGTAGCACATACTTCTGTTCCCAGGATAGAGAACATTCAAGCTTCTTCTTCCATGATGACAGCGACTCCTGGATTTGAGACTGGACTAGCAAGAACTCTGGGAATGTATTCAGAGATCATTTACTCATATCTAGATACATACTCCAGACATTTCTTGAAGGATAAAGCTATGCCCTTTTCTGATCTTCGAACTATGGTCAAGTTCCCGCTCATGTCGTTGCGACATGCTGGTTGCGAATCTCAGTGCATCTTCTTTGAACATCTCCTGGATGAGTTGGAAATAACTATCCGAAAATACTGGGAGACTAAGAAGGAAGACATTCAATCTTTAACTGCGGCTGAGATCAATCAATTGGAGCATGAAGCCCAGTCCCAGCAAGCTGCCTTAGAAGCATTTCTTGTCTCTTCTTCTGAGAAATTAGTAGAAAAATGTGAAGAAATATTAGCTACTCGTCAGAGAGTAGAAATATTAGAAATATTTCTTGCCTCTTCTTCTTGTTAAAAGCTCTTGAAATTCTAGCTTGATAGAATTCAATATTCTGTTGAGCAGATAATCGCTTTTCATCCAGAGCTTCTAATTCCTGAAGTCGAAGACGATCATTATTCTCGGTGGTAAGTTCATTAGCGATTGCTATCCTTAAAGAAGGAATTTGAATCTCTAATGGAAGAACAGCTTCGCATCCATACACCAGAGAGAAAGGTGTACATTTAGTAGCATTACGAACTTTAGTGCGGTAAGCCCACAAACATTCACCGAGTTTCTCACTCCCATTACGTTTGTTAGTAGAGACAAACTTCTTTAAGAGTTTGATGATGGTCTTGTTGAAAGCTTCTGCTAATCCATTAGCTGTCGGATTGTATGCGGTAGAAGCCACATTGTTGATCCGATGATCGTCACAGAATCGAATAAATTTCTGGCTGACGAATTATGGTCCATTATCATGAATAATGCGTCGAAGAACACCAAATCTGTAGATGATATGATGCTTGATAAAGTTGATGACATTGGCAGTCTTAACTTCAGATAAAGGAATAGCTTCGGCCTATTTGGAAAAATAATCGGTTATTGCGAGAATAAACCGATGACCTTTTGACGACGGCGAATTGATCAGACCGATAATATCCATGCCCCAAGCTTCGAAGGGCCATGATGCTGCCGTTGGATGTAGAAATTCTGAGGGTTGATGAATAAAATCCACATAGATTTGACAAGCTTTAAACTTCCTTGCATATTCGATGGCGTCTGATACCATAGTGGGCCAATAATAACCCATACGTCGAATACGGTCTTGAAGTTTTGGTCCAGGCTGATGTGCTCCACAAATTCCATCATGTGCTTCGCGAATAATTTGTTGAGCCTCATCCCCGGCAACACATCGAAGAAGTAAACCATCATAAGCTCGACGATATAAGGTTTTTTTAGTATGATTGTAATAGAATCTAAGTGATCGTCGTCTGATAGATGCTGCCTCACTCGGATTATCTGGAAGAATATCATATAATACGAAATCTAAGAAAGGAAGTCTCCAATCTTTATCCGTATTCTGAGTCTCAGCTGAATTACTGAAGATAAATTCCATGCTAGAATCAGATGAAGATGATAATGATTTACGACTCAATCCAAATCCTCTCGTTGCATTGACATCATGAGATGTTGATTCTTCAATGTCAACTGGAAGTCCTAGAGTTAGATTGTTTTTGAGATGAAATAATTCTCGATTGCAGACAACAATCATTTGTTGACGTCTAATTGGAATAGCTAACACCGCCGCAAGATTAGCAAGAGCATCAGCTTCTGTGTTACATGTTCGCCTAACATGCTTAATAAAGAATCCTTTAAATGAAGAAGCCATAGATATAGCCGATCTATGATAAGGAACTAGATCTTGATGGCGAACTTCATAAGCACCCCTTATCTGATTGACAAGGAGTTTAGAATCTCCATACGCTTCCAAATGTTGAATATTCAGATGTTTAGCGAGTTGAAGACCAATAAGCAGTGCATTGTACTCAACTACGTTGTTTGAACATGGTTGATCGAGAGAATAAGCTCTTTGGATAGCAAGACCTTCTGGCGACACAAGAACGATTCCAGCCCCAGCGACAATATCACCATTAGGACCTATTCTTGAAGCTCCATCAAAGAATAGACGCCAAGTAGGATCTTCTTCAGCAATTTGGTTTGAATTTAGGACTTCATCTGGGATTTCATCATAGAGTTTTGAATTTTCTGGAATTGAATGAGCAGCCAAAAAATTAGCTAAAGCTTGTCCTTTGACTGATTTCTGAGGGATATAGTGCATATCATACTGAACAAGTAAGATTCTCCAGTTAGCCAATCGAGAATTCAAAACACTAGGTTTCTTCATCATGACCCGAATAGGATTGATCCTGGAAATGACATGAATGGTCTGGCCATTGATATAATGTCGTGTCTTTTGGACAGCGAAAATCAAGGCTAGACATTCTTTTTCGACCGATGAATATCGAGGTTCAGCTCCGGTCATAGTACGACTGAGATAGTAAATGGCTTGTTCATGACTATTTTTATTCTTTTGAGTGAGCAATACACCAAATGAATGACTCATTGCTCGGGTATATAGGAGGAACGGTATTCCTGAGACAGAAGGTACCAATACTGGAGGGCTCATCAGATATTGTTTTATATCATCGAATGCTTTCTGACATTCATCATTCCAGACAAAAGAAACACATTTCTTCATAAGTTTATTGAATGGTCTACAGCGTCCTGAAAGATTAGAGATGAATCTCCTGATATAAGCGATCCTTCCTTGAAATCCTCGTAGCTCTTTTAAGGTGCGTCGAGGATGCATCTCTTGGATGGCTTTGATCTTCTCGGGATCCACGTGTATACCTTTCGAGGTAATGACGAAGCCGAGAAATTTGCCACTAGAGACGCCTAAGAAGGACTTAGTAGGGTTCATCTTTAATTGATGCTTACGCATTAGATCAAAAATAGTCTTCAAATCTTGGATGTGATCCTCTTTTTGTCGACTTTTGACTGCAATATCATCAACATAGCATTCGACTGTTTTTCGCAAATATTCACGTAATATAGTGCTCATGGCTCGTTGATAAGTTGCTCCTGCATTCTTGAGACCGAATGGCATTACTGTATAACAGTATGTACCGATCGGCGTTCTGAAATAAGTGTATTTCTCGTCATCTGGAAATATTTTAATCTGATTGTACCCAGAATACCCGTCCATGAATGACATCTGTTCAAATCCACAGGTATTATCGATCATGACATCAGTAATTGGTAGAGGGAATTTGTCTTTAGGACATGCCGCATTGAGATCGCGGAAGTCTATGCATACTCTGATCTTGCCAGTCTTTTTAAGGACAGGAACTATGTTAGCCACCCAATTGGGATGTTTTCCTCTCTAATAAACCCAGATGCCATGAGTTTATTGACTTCTGTTTCAATTGCATCCATAATGTCTGGACGAAATCGTCGCTGTTGTTGTTTGACCGGTTTAGCATTCGGCATGATATTGAGTTTATGAGTTACGATTTGTGGATCAAGTCCTGGCATATCTTCATAACTCCAAGCGAAGACATCAATGTATTCACGAATAAGTTTGATCATGGCTTGCTTATCAGTTTCTGAAAGACTTTCACTAATGAATATTGGTTTGGGGGATCCCTCTTCACCAACATCTATTTGAACAAGTTTGTCTTCAGTCGGAGGTTCTTTTTGCTCGAATTGGAACTCCCATTGACTGTCTAACCTTCGGGCCCATTGTTCTGATTCAGTTGAGATTTCAAACTCGTCTTCGTCTTCATCACTTTCTTCAGAACGGTCAATGGAGACCATGTTGGAAGATAAAATGTTACAGTGGAAGTCACCGATACTTGTATCAGAATCCCAAGAGGTAGTACTAGAAGAATCAGATCTCTTATCTTCGTCAGATTCGGGATCTTCATGGACAGTATTGATAAAAGGAGTAGAAGCAATATAACCAAATCCGTATTTCGTCCTTCCATATTTCAGAGGAGGAATCCGAACAGGCATTTTTCTTCCTTTTCCATTATTGAGGCCAGTTCTGAAGTCATAGCCCATATTTTTAATGATGTCTTTAGATTGCTTACTATAACGACGTAATTGTAATCTTCCAGTATCTTCGTTTTTGTCATCATCTTCTAAATCAGAAGGATTCTGGGGCCCTTTGTAGAAAAATATTGAAATGTCTCCTGGCTTTCTACTAGGAACCGGAAAGTATGAAGTTTGTACTGGTTCTAGGGATACGTCTGTATGAAAAGTCTGTACAACTCCTATAGTTATTGTTCTCAAGTCATCTAACAAATGCAAATAACTATGAACATGATTACACACATCAATATACTGCAAAGATGGAGACTTTTCATTAAATTTAAAAGCAGCAGTATTTACATTGGAAGAAGGCTGAGCCTTAGAAATCTTAGCCAAATCAATGACTAAAGGGGGAGAAGAAGAACGAGAGAAAGTTTTGTTTCGATTAAGATCGATAACAAATGGCTCAGAAGAGTTGAGCTCCCTTGAAGCTTGAGATGGAAGAGTAGTCCGCCCTCCAACCGGGATTACCAGAGTATCCTGTTTTATATGTAAAGATACAGGAACGGTAGTACGCCCACTAACAGGAATGATCAGTGTATCTTGAGTAGACGACTGAGGTAATGGAGAGATCCGTCCGCTCACTAGAATAATGAAAGAACCTTCTCTAGAGGTTTTAGGAGATTGTTGCTGAGTAGTTCGACCTTTAACAGGAATTATCAAGGTCTCACTTTGCGTATCCTCTTTCTCCATAGCTTGTATCACCCTTATATACTCTTTTTTGTACATCCGGGAGTCATTGAAATAAGCTTCAACCCCATGGAAAGGGTTTATATCAGCAACTTTCTTTTGTACTCTTCCATTGCTATCAATGTATTTAAAACACTGATGAAGAGTAGAAGGCACCACATTATTTTCATGAAGAAAAGGGCCTTCCCAGAAGAAGATTATAAGATCCCACGATCTCGATCACATAGAAAGTGACTTTGGATCTGAAATCGCCTATCTGAAGTTTCAGATGAATCTTTCCCAAGGGCTCGCTTCTGCTTTGATTGAATCCCAGGATAGTAGTAACCGTCTTGGAAAGCTTGTGAAGAGGGATTTTTAGTTTATCCAACAGACTCTTTGGCATTATACTTATAGCAGACCCTGGATCAATGAGGATACGATCTATCTTCATCGTATCGATATAACTGGTGTAGTAGAGAGGCCGATCATGTCGATTATCCTCTAGTAGCATGTCGTCTTATGTAAAGGTGATATTTGGGATAATCTACAATACACTGTTACAATGTAAGCAAGTGGCAGGTTCTTCATCTGGCTTCTTTAATTGTGCTAGACAAGAGTCAGCTTGAAGAAGTGCCTCACTTAACGTCTTCCGAGTCTCTTTAGAAAGACGTAGAAGTTCAAAGAGAGACATTCTAGCTGGAGTATTAGCAAGTTGAGCTAGAATGTCGAAGTTATAAGGTTTCTGAAGCCCAAGAGGAGGGGTCTTCTTGATTGGCTTAACAAACCGAGCCTGTTGTTTGCCTTTTTCAAGAGCTGTGGGCTTGGGAGGAGTAGGTTCAACCGGTGCAGTTGAAGGAACAGGTGCTGTGGATGATTCTTCTTCAAGAGGAACATTAGGAGCATCTTTGTCAGCAGGAGGGATATCAGGAGTATCCTCAGGACTCTTGGAATAATCCTTTAGATAAGGTTTCCCTGTTCTAGTAGCACCAGCAAGTGCTTCTTCCTTATCTTTTGGCTCTGTGTCGGAAGTAGATCCGACAGAAGTCATATGACATGACTTAGTTTTCCCAGCCTTCTTAGATTTTCGGGAAGTAGTCTTTTGAAGAGGAGGAGATTCAAAATCTGCCACTAGATCAGGATGAATCCATATAATTTCTCCTGTTTCCATAGTGATTGGCACTAATCCTTCAGACTGTGGAGGAGGAATATTCACTATTTCAAGAGTTGCCTTGGGAATAGGAACGATCCCGCTTTCAAGGAGTTGAGGAGGGAAATCTCCGAATTGCATAGAGAAGTGACGGTCTTTTCTTTCGGAGTAAGAGAGATAGCTCCAGATTTAATCATTTCCTGGATCTTTCCTTTCAGTACATAACATGTACGAATTGTGTAACCCAACATTCTGTGGTATGGACAGTATTTAGGATGATCCGTCTTACCAGCTTCATCAGGTTTCTTGATTTCAGGTAATAGTATTTTATTATCTTTCAGCAGACATTCAAAGATACCAAGGACATCATCGTCATCAAAAGAGTATTCTTCTTTGGGGCGAGGTGCTCTTAGTTGTTGAGTTGTAGAGGCAGGAGGAGTTTGAACAGTCGATGCATCTTTACTCTGAAGATTAACTTCAAGGGTTTCTTTTCCCTTGCGAGTGTTGGATTTAGCATTATTATTAGTACTTTGACCTGTTTCTTTGGGAGTCATCTGCACTCCTAAACCTTTGAAAGTTTCAGTACTAATTTCTGCGGCTTTGGCACTAAATATAAAGGAAGGCCAATCTTGAAATTGAGTAGATCCTGTCCACATGCTGATGATTGGCAACAAATTTGATTTGTATGTGTCGATGGTGACAGCATCAGGAGTTCCAAAAGGCATCTTCAGAGCTTCTCTTCGAAACCGTTCAATGAAATCCTCTGTAGTTTCATTATTTTTCTGCTTGATTCTTATAAGGGCAGACATAGTCATGTCATTGAGCCCTTCATAGAACCGTTCAAGAAACATTTGTTTAAAACCGGCAAATGAGGTAATACACCCATCCGGGAGACTTCTATACCATTTATAAGTCGTTCCTTTGAGACATCCGACAAACACCCGAGTAAGGAGGGCGTCACTTGGTTGCAGCTGGCCAGTCATCACTTCAAAGTGATTAATAAATTGACTCGGAGAAGTGGCTCCATCATAGAATAAAATAGTAGGAGGCTTGTATTTAGGAGGATATGATACTTGCTTCCATTCTATTGGATAAGGTTGCTTGATGCCTATCCTTTGTAAACCATCCTTCTGTTTGAATGCCTCAAATTGAGTTCGGAGATTCCTCAATTCTTCAGTAACAACTCCGGAGGATTGTGGAGTTGTAGCTTGTAGAGAATAGTTGGGAGGAGGAACAGCATTATAAGTACTACCCCCAGCTCCAGAGAGACTAGGATTTGGTTGAGCTTGCCCAGGAGTATTGGATTGTACTGCTGGAGGAACTTGTACTGGACTTACACCAGTGTCAATTGGTATGGCATCTGGTACAGTCTGTCGATTTTGCAGCTGAGTTGCCATGAGTTCATACATCGACTTCATAGTATCAGCCATAGATTTCATTTGTTGTTCCAAAGAAGTAATTCTTTGGTCTTGAGGAGTCACTGAAGAAGAAGGTTTATTGTTTAATTCAGTATTCCCATCCACCATATATGTTGTGACTGTACGAGGGATTGTTGATGAATTAGTAGATGTTGTATGTTCTGAATCGCTGCTTTGTGTATCAAAGTCAGTTATAGGAGAACTACCCCCAGTGGAAAGAGGTGGGAAGTTAGATTCTCCAAGAAATTCAGAATAATCTTCAGGAATGGAAGTTCTTTGACTAGAGGCCAGGACTCTTGCTCTGGTGCCTCTATATACTCCATCTGGACTATCAGTTCTACCCCCAGTATCCCGAGAGGTCATATTGACAGAAGCAAACAGAGGTTCATCTTCATCAGGCATAGGTTCACACTGAATTCGATTGAAGATAGATTGTCGTTTAGTTTGACATCTGCATTGCATTATGACTCTCAGTTGGAAGTCACATTCATGATCAACATGGTCCTGATCCATTGATTGACATCTGCATTGAATTATGACTCTTGGCTGGAAATCACATTCAGCATGATCCATTGACACAGAATTATTCCTTCTCTTCTGTTGAAGGTGTTCTCGTAAATCTGTCTGTGAAGATTGAGGTACATCAGAGAACATTCTTTGTGTATTTTTAGGAATATATTTTTGATTCTTGGGTCTTGTTGGCTCTTGATTATATAGAGAGTGATTAATCTGAGCCACATAATTTCTAGCATACTCTGCATCTGGATCTCTTGCTTTTGTTCCTGATTGGTATGGTTTTTTGACACCAAAAGTGCTTCCCAAACGGGTTTGATTAAGTTTTGCTCTTAGATCAGTTGGAGGTAACACATTACTTTTTGAAACTTGGAGTTTTCCTTCCATTGATCTGGATATTTGCAGAGAAGGAAGAGTTAAACCATCCCCTTGATTAGGAGTTGGTAACAGACCCTCTTTTATAGACAAATTATGTGCCCAATTCGAAGAAGTCGTAGAAGAAAACATTAAGAAATGTTTCTTCTTAGACTTATTCAAGTTTTGAGACATAGAATGTCTAGAAGGAAGAGTAGTCAAAAGACAATCTCCTTTTCTTTGACTAACAAAATTGTCAGTCAAAGTTGTTCCTGAAGTAAATACTACAGGAGCAGAAGAAACAACTAAAGAGTTATTTCTTTTCGAAGGGACTTTGTGTGAAGGAGTTCTAGTAAGACCACCCCCAGTTCTAGTAGAACTTGGCAAAGAAGAAGAGATAGCTAAAGAGCTATTCTTCTTAGAGTATGCTGGTGACAATTTGGCTAAAGAGCCAGTATTGTCAGCGTATAAATTCTTGGCTAAAGAGCCAGATTTTGGTACGTACACTGAGTCAGAAAGAATTGACTTGGAAATACACGCTGGAACAGATTTGGCTAATGAGCCAGTGCTGTCAGCGTGACCTTTGAATTTAGAAATACACGCTGGAACAGATTTGGCTAAGGAGCCAGTACTGTCAGCGTGACTTTTGGGATTGAGATTGTACGCTGGAACAGACTTGGATAAGGAGCCAGTGCTGCCAGCGTGACTTTTAACTTTGAGATTGCACGTTGGAACAGACTTGGCTAAGGAGCCAGTGCTATCAGCGTGACTTTTGACTGCTGTCATCTTCGAGCACACAAGAGTGTGCGTGCTTGCAGTAGAGTCCTTGCCAGTGTTAGGAGTAGACACTGTGGCAGAAACTTTACCATTGATTGCCAACAGATGCTTAGGGACATAGACAGATCGTCCCTTCGACTTGGCAGTGGTGATGGAGGCTGAAGTGGACTTGCCACCCTTAGCCCGCTGTATTTCTTCGTAGGCGAGTTGATCGAATTGGATTGATATCACCTTCTTCGTCGAGCCGACTGACGAAGTGTCGCATTGAGTTATTGCCATCTCAGAAGAGGAGATGGTTTTCCCCAGCAGAGTCGCCAATTTAGTTTTCCATAAATAAATTCACTTTATTTATTGTGTTTCTGGGAAAATTACAACTGTAGGAATCCGATCTAGAAGACGATCGCTTTATCCCTTGGACGATGCGAAGAAGAAAAGCTCTCAAAAATTTGACAGTAATTTAGATATCTATGTATCTGTACAATGAATGAGAAAAGAACTCTATTTATAGAGTCAAAAAATAACTGAAAAGATAACTGTCTTCACAACCTGTGCATAGTTAAAAATCACGCAGGATCTAACATACGCAAGGTTATGAGCAGTTACTGGACGTGGCCTGTAACTGTTGGACACATGGCAATCATGCATGAGTCGTGTGCAAGTTATAGGACACGCAGGCGAGAGATCAGTGGCATGGCTGCCACGTACTCCAATTTGATGAAATCCACGCAGACTTTGCTGAAGACGAAATCCACGCAGACTTGGGTCAGAAAGCTTCAAAATCCACGCAAACTTGGGGCAGGAAACTTCAGAATCCACGTAGACTTGGGGCAAAAAGCTTTAAAATCCACGCAGACTTGAGGAAGGAACATAGAAGTTCAAAATACACGCAGACTTGAGGCAAAAGTCTCAAAATCTACGCAAGCTTGAGGCAGGACTGCCAGCTGTCTTGATTCGACATGCCTCGACTGACACAAAATCTCTGACAGTGATTGCTTTGTCAGTTACATTAAATGACAAGAAGCTCTTTTGGTACGCCAACTTGATGAAGGCTGAGTCTTGTTGAAGAAGATTTCGAAAGTCACGCAATAGTCGGCTGTGATCTCTCGAGTTCCGTGCATACGTGGCATACGAGGAGACATTCTTTGACTGTCGTGCTGTCAGTCATAATAACACTCTGACAAATGATGAGCTATCCCTGTGCGTAACTTTTAAATATTGTCTTGATCAACTTAGCGTGACTTTTAGACTTTATCCTGATCAACTCAGCGTGACTTTTAGACTTTGTCCTGATCAACTCAGCGTGACTTTCATTTTTAAGGCCTACATGTACCTGTACATGAAAACTGTGTGGATGTCAGTACTCAATTGTACTGGTGGAGTGAGCTCCTCGCCCATTCATACAAAATCGACATGTTTATTTACTCTGTGCATACAAGTCCCTTTATGATTGTCTTTCTAGTCTTGCCTTAGGATCAGTTTTAAGACTACGACGTCTGACGAAACCGACGTGCCACGACATGGTCGTGCTATAATGCCAACGTGTATTTCGATCGAGGCAGTGCCTCATTGCTTATGTACTTGACCGAACTACAATTCGGGACGGCAGGGTCATTCCATACTCTATTCGTGACTTCAACATATTCGAGACAGTGCTTCGCCGAGGAGCATCTTATGCAAACTCGGTCGTGCCAAGACTTTCACTTAACTCAAGTGCCTCCAGACCAATTCTCATGCCAATAACGTCAAGGGGGACGACTCGTGCAGGTCGTGCCTCCAGACCTTGCTTAGACTTGTTCGTGCATCAAGATTGAGACCGTGCCTCGCAACTTATCAAGATTTATCCATGATACCGCCTTGTGGTCTTCCTGTTCGACTCATAAACCAATTTAGATAAGACTTGTCAAACCTAGTGTCCTATGCTGCAACCAAATCTTAGGCCCAGATCTTGTATTACCGACTGGACATGTATTTAAGTTCTAGACTCAATCCAAAGGCATACATGCGGTTTGCCGCTATTCTGTCGACCCATCTATATGAGTGGTCACTAGCAATGTCAAGCTATCATAGACTCGGCTCGAGATATCGGATCATCCCTCCATGGGTAGCTAGCCCCGAAAGCATCAAGTATCTCCCATGCGGTTATCCAGCATCCTACCTTGAGCCGCCTCGCTTCTCCCGGGCCGACATGATCCCAGTGCCCCGACGATCATTCGAGAAGACTACACCTTGTCGACAAGTTGTCCAATGAACATGCATACTCAACTCGACCTACCACGTCCTTCCTTAACATGACCATGCTTTTCCAACTTCCTATCGAGACTCCCAAGTAGCGGGACCGATCTCGTGTGCGAAACTTATCGAGACTTATCGAGACTCCCAAGTAGCAGGACCGATCTCGCGTGCTTGCTTATCCAGACTTATCGAGACTCCCAAGTAGCAAAACCGATCTCGTGTACAAGACTATTCGAGACTTAATGAGACTCCCAAGTAGCGGGACCGATCTCGTGTGCAAGACTTATCGAGACTCCCAAGTAGCGGGACCGATCTCGGCGACAACCAGTCGCATGGACTTCCTTTGTCTGTGGCATGCTTTTCACTAAATCGACCATGGCTCGTGCCTTAGATAGGCCTAGTTCTCTAGGCGATGCTATCGCTCAAGTCATATACTTTATATGACGAGCCTTGATCTCGAGGGACTACGCAACTTGACAACCGCAGGTAGAGCAGAACAATGCTAAAAATGGCTTCAATAGCCCAGCACAACTCTAATCTAACTTATTCGAGCAACGACTCGACGAGCAAAGGCTATGCCGAGCTTCCATCGAGAGGACGGGCCGTGCATGCGTTTGACTTGAATAACCAAGTTCTCGGGTGCCTAGACTTAAGCCAACAAGCTGTGCAAGATGACTTAACCCACGGAACATGCGAAGGCTATTCCAAGCCTTGGACGACGGGACCTTACATGCTTTATCAAGCATTCATGCGGGTGACACCTATGACTTAGGCTAATTCAATTGTTGGAGCAAAACGACGGGACCGTGCATGCTTTATCAAGCATTCATGCAGGCGACGCCTATGACTTAGGCTAATTCAAGTGTTGGGGCAAAACGACGGGACCGTGCATGCTTTATCAAGCCTTCATACGGGCGACGCCTATGACTTAGGCTAACTTGAGCGTCGTGGCAACTTAGCAACTTAGGCCAACTTCTTTCTCCCAAGCCACGAAATGAAGGGCCGAGTGTCATTTTTAAAGCACGCTGAGCCGACTTCTAAGCAGACCGTGGGACCATTTTCATGTTCTAAGACATTCCGACCTGTCGGAATTATTCCCTTTGCTATGTGGATGGATCTCTTTTATTATCAAGCTAACTTGTGCAAGTTGAAAACATTCGAGTTATTCAGTGAAGGCTAAGATGAGAGAGTTCACCGAAACTACCCCACCTGAGCGAGGAGTCGTCTCGACCGAGCGAGCCTTCGAGCAGCCGTTGCAAGGCTAAGTCTGAACGCCGTCAGCGTTTTGATTCCTCCGATTGACTGCGGGACGGGGCACTACAATATACACCACTCAGAACAAGTCTCGTCCTAAGACTTTCCTGAAGGCAAGCCATCCTACCATTTCTATGGCCAAGACTTAATCGTGCTCAGACACGGGACTATGACCGTCGAGCGAGGTATGCCATAATTTATCGTACACACTCTCCGGCCCCTACGCATTTTTTGATAACGAGCCACGCTCGCACTATTGTCATTCTTTCCCTTAACACGATTTCAATTTCTCGACACTCTTCCATTCCTCAAGTTTTGCTTGAACTCAACATATCACTTGGTTAGATCGTGCACGCATTCTAGTCTTCCCTAAAATACATACATTCAGCCAAGCCGTATGACAGAGAATTCGTCATTTTCACTCGAGTCGCATCGTGCACATACTCAGGCATCCCTAAAATATATGCATGTCAGCCGAATCTCGTAAGGGGTATTCCTATACTCTTGATTTACTCTATCCGTCCATAACAATTCTCAAGATTCAATCTTTTGATTGCTAACTCTTGAAATAGGGCGTCTCGCCTAACCGCTAGGCCATTTTTTCAAGTCTAAGTCAATGTCAGGATTGGAATCATAGTTTTACAACAATAATGCCAATACTGACCCCAATCCTAGGGTCAAACCAAAGTCGGTAGTATGGGGTTTTCTACCCGAGCTCTCGTCACTCAGATTTTTAAACATCGAGCACGATCACCTAATTCGCATCAAAATGTTTGTTATGCAAAATTGAATCCATTCAAATCACCAATTCTAACCAATTCATGTATTCAATCACGAGGTCATCTAGCTTTGACAATATGTTGTACCCCAATCTCACGCGAGTCCAATCATCCATGGTGGTTCATGAATCACCATGCAACGCTCCCGCGGAATAATCATTCTCATTGGGGCGTAACTCTTGTTTGTGTCCAGACTAATTCATTCTCGATACGCGGATTTGACCTACTTAAACCTCAAGTTCGATCGTCAAGTACACTAAGTCATTCTCGAATCCACCTTCGCATCAAACCACAAGTCGAAGCAATCATATTGTCGCGTCGTGCAAGTTCGATCACCCCTGCTGTATGAATCACCATACTAGCGCTCACACGGAGTGATCGCCCTAATCGGCGTTACACATGTACGAGGCTGGAGTTACGCTCGCATAAGACAAGAATGTCAACGTTGTGGTTATCGTCGAAGCAATCCAAATATTTTATTTTCATTCAAGCTAAGATCTCAGTTCGATAGTCCATTTGTCATTCGTTCAACTAAAAAATTTTCAAGCCAAGTATATATTCTTCTCGATGTGTTCCAACATCCTGAGGATAGCATCCAGCGAAATAATGACATTTTACACGATCGTTATTCCTCGAATCAGAGTACCCCGAGTTATCGTACATCGATCTTTGATATACCTCAATACCATCGATGATGTATGTAACCTGACGATCTTCCTTTTGCAACAAACTCCGAGTCGTGCACTGATGCTATTATCCAAATTGGATATTCCACAATCTCCTCGATATTCAAGATCAAGTTCGATCGTTATTCCTCAAGCTAGTTTTCAAGATCGTTGTCCAAAACTCATGTCACATTTCATTCGACTCAATCCAAAATCGTACGTGTGATTTACTAGAATTCCTCGATCAAGACATTCACTTGTTTCATCGTTCCGAATCGTTTTCTAACTCGCGTTGCTCATTCACAAGTTGTCCGAACGAGATGCTCGTTCGGGACATTCGAAGTTACGACCAACTAAGCATGACACGTTCTAAGGCTCTGCGCGATCGCACCGCCTCGCCGACATATTCTTTGTTACTCGTAGTCCTCAATTTTTGCTTGAATGATTTCCAAGACAAACCATACACCACTCAGGATTCGAGCCATCCTATCTTGTCTATGATCATATTCGTATTACTCGCTAAAACATCTTTCAGATTTGTTTGACGAATCTATAGCGTACTCGCTCACGTCATCTCGACGTACTAAGTCGTTCACACTATTCCTCGATATCAAAACTATTCTTCCGTGTATGCCCAAGCGTTAGTCCGATAGCGTTTCTATCGACATACACTCTAAGTGTATCTCTATTCCAAATCGAGCGATACTTGATATCGTTCGCAATTCGATTGCACCAAAAAGTCGAGGTACGCGACACGCGACACAACTTAGCTAAAAGACCATGTGCATAGCCATACCGTACGGACTATACTCCGAGTTTGCATGCTCATTTGACAATGCCAACGTCAGACTAGTTGGACAAGCACACAACTTACTAACTTTAGCATATGTTCTCTATCAAGGCAAGTTTGACACTGTCCGGCACAAAGGCCTACGGATGTGTCCAGCGATGGCCTATCGATGCGTTCGATTGAATGCTTGTACGAGCTTTTAAAAATATTTATACTTATTGTATGGACATGCTACGGGACATTTGAGAGAGAGCGCACCCTTCTCTAACGACGACGAGCTGTCAAAACTGAGAGATTCAACTTGAAGTCCAATGATGTAAAGCCGTGCCCTGATACCATTAAGTCAAGACCCGCTCCCATAGGAGCAATCGTTCTTGCTAAGGCGTGATGCCGCACGAGCCTAGATTGTGCTCGTGCAAGACAGTTTCATAACGGTCGATTACAGCGGAGGCGATGGGGTTATCGTACGAAGTCCCAAGCAGAAATATTGAACATGCAGCAAAAATTTAAAGGCAAAACACAAGTTGTTCAAAAGAACTCTTTATTGATATTGAATAATAAGATTACAATGGGCGTAAGGCCATGATTATAAGTCTCTCGTGCTCATTTTTTTTTCATTTTACAAGTCACTCTGCTCTATCTCTCTCTCATCTCACGATTACAATGCTTGAGCCAGCGGAAGCTTCGGAAGGCAATATCCATACATTGTGTCCCGTATAAGTCCTTGACTCCATGCGACCGCATGCTTCGAATCGCAAAGGAACTCCGTGCTTTGACGCATCCAAGCGAGCTCCATGCCACGAGCTTCTACCGGTGTCTGTACATAGAAACTGTGTGGGTATCCGTACTCAACTGTACTGGTGGAGTGAGCTCCTCGCCCACCCATACAAAACTGATATGTTCATTTACTCTGTGCATACAAGTCTCTTTATGATTGTCTTTCTAGTCTTGCCTTAGAATCAGTTTTAAGACTACGACGCCTAACGAAACCGACGTGCCACGACATGGTCGTGCTATAATGCCAACGTGTATTTCGATCGAGGCAGTATCTCATCACTTATGTACTTGACCGAACTACAACTCAGGATGGCAGGTTCGTGCCATACTCTATTCGTGACATCAACATATTCGAGACATTGCTTCATCGAGGAGCATCTTATGCAAACTCGGTCGTGCCAAGACTTTCACTTAACTCAAGTGCCTCCAGACCAATTCTCATGCCAACGACGTCAAGGGGGATGACTCGTGCAGGTTGTGCCTCTATACTTTGCTTAGACTTGTTCGTGCATCAAGATTGAGGTCGTGCCTCGCAACTTATCAAGACTTATCCATGATACCGCCTTGCGGTCTTCCTGTTCGACTCATAAACCAACTTAGACAAGACATGTCAAACCTAGTGTCGATTTCATGAACATCCCGACGCCTAGTATCGTGCCTAACACAGAGCCTATGCTGCAGCCCAATCTTAGGCCCAGACCTTGTGTTATCGATTGGACATGTATTCAAGTTCTAGACTCAATCCAAAGGTATACACGCGGTTTTCCGCTATTCTGCCGACCCATCTATATGAGTGGTCACTAGCAATGTCAAGCTATCATAGACTCGGCTCGAAATATCGACTCGTTCCTCCGCGGGTAGCTATCCCCGAAAGTGCCAAGTATCTCCCATGCGGTTATCCAGCATCATACCTTGAGTCACCTCGCTTATCCCGGGCCGACATGATCCCGGTGCCCCGACGATCATTCAAGAAGAATACACCTTGTCGACAAGTTGTCCAATGACCATGCATACTCAACTCGACCTACCAAGTCCTTCCTTAACATGACCATACTTTTTCAACTTGCTATCGAGACTTCCAAGTAGCGGGACCGATATCGTGTTTGGAACTTATCGAGACTTAGCGAGACTCCCAAGTAGCGAGACCGATCTCGCGTGCTTGCTTATCCAGACTTATCGAGACTCCCAAGTAGTGGGACCGATCTCGTATACGTGACTGTTCGAGACTTACTAAGACTCCCAAGTAGCGGGACCGATCTCGTGTGCGAGATTTATCGAGACTCCCAAGTAGCGGGACCGATCTCATCGACAACCAGTCGTGTGGACTTCCTTTGTCTGTGGCATGCTTTTTACTAAACCGACCGTGGCTCATGCCTTAGACAGGCCAAGTTCTCTAGGCAACGCTATCGCTTAAGTCATATACTTTATATGAAGAGCCTTGATCTCGAGGGACTACGCAACTTAACAATCGCAGATAGAGCGAAACAGTGCTAGAAATGGCTTCAATAGCCCAGCACAACTTTTGTCTAACTTATTCAGACAACGACTCTACGAGCAAAAGCTACGTCGAGCTTCGCATCGAAAGGACGGGCCGTACACGCGTTCGACTTGAACAACCAAGTTCTCGGGGGCCTAGACTTAAGCCAACAAGTCGTACGAGACGACTTAACCCATGGAACATGCGAAGGCTATGCCAAGCCTTGGACGACGGGACTGTGCATGCTTTATCATGCATTCACGTGGGCGACGCCTATGACTTAGGCTAATTCAAGTATTGGAGCAAAACTATGGGACCGTGCATGCTTTATCGAGCATTCACGCGGGCGACGCCTATGACTTAGGCTAATTCAAGTGTTGGGGCAAAACAACGGGACCGTGCATGCTTTATCAAGCATTCACGCGGGCGATGCCTATGACTTAGGCTAACTCGAGCGTCGCGGCAACTTAGCAACTTAGGCCAACTTCCTTCTCCCAAGCCATGGGACGAAGGACCGAGTGTCATTTTGAAAGCACACTGAGCCGACTTCTAAGCAGATCGTGGGACCATTTTTTATGTTCTAAGACATTTCGACCCATCGGAATTATTTCCTTAGCTATGTAGATGCATCTCTTTTATTATCAAGCCTAACTTGTGTAATTTGAAAACATGCGAGTTATTAAGTGAAGGCTAAGATGAGTCAAGTTCACCGAAACTACCCCACCTGAGCGAGGAGTCGCCTCGACCGAGCGAGCTTTCGAGCAATCGTTGCAAGGCTAAGTCCGAATGCCGTTGACGTTTCGATTCCTCCGATTGACTTTGCGGGACGATCACTACAGTTTTGGATGAGTCTAGTTCAAAGCGCTTAAGAAGATCTATTGTATATTTAGCTTGATTGATGAATGTGCCACGATGTCCTTGCTTGATTTGCAGACCGAAAAAAATAATAATTCTCCCATCATGCTCATTTCAAATTCATCTTGAATAACTTTGGTAAATTCTACACATAGTGTCTTGCTAGTGGAACCAAAAATAATATCATCAACATAAATTTGGACTAACATAAGCGTGCCATTTAGAGTCTTGATAAAAAGTGTTGTGTCAACTTTGTCTTTCGAAAAGTTGTGGGAAATAAGAAAAGAACTAAGGCGCTCATACCAAGCACGAGGAGCTTGCTTGAGACCATAGAGGGCTTTGTGTAATTTAAAGACGTAATCAGGAAATTAAAAATCCTCAAAGCCGGGAGGTTGCTTAACATAAACTTATTCTTTACAAAACCATTTAAAAATGCACTTTTGACATCCATCTGAAAAAGCTTAAAATCATTGAAATAAGCAAAAGCGCAAAGCATTCGAATGGATTCAAACGTGCAACCGAAGCATAGGTTTCTTCGTAGTCAATGTCTTCCTCTTGGTTATAGCCTTGAGCAATCAATCGTGCTTTATTACGAGTGACGAAGCCATCTTTATTGAGCTTATTTTGAAACACCCACTTTGTCTCAATAATGGGATAGTTGTAAGGCTTGGGAACAAGTTGCCAAATATTGTTTTGCTCAAATTGATTCAGCTTTTCTTGTATAGCAATCATCCAAAATTCATCATTGAAGGCATCAATAATATTTTTAGGCTCTATTTTAGAAATGAAAGCCATATTTGTACAATGATCTCGTGTAGCGGATCTAGTGCTAACCCGTGAGGAAGGGTCACCAATAAGAAGCTCCTTTGGATGATGAGGGACAAATCTCCATTCCTTAGGGAGGTCCACTTGAGGAGGCTCTATTGTGGAGACTCTTCAGGTGGAATAGTCTCAACTTTATTGTTAGATGAAGAATGACTAGTATCTCCAAGAGAAGAGTTTTCCAATCCAAGAGAGATGTCATCAACATTATTTGATGAGGAGGATGTAGAAGTGTTAAGTTCATCAAAAGAGACATTTATTGATTATTCGACAACAAGACTTCTTTCGTTAAAGATACGAAAACCTTTACTATGCATAGAATAGCCAAGAAAAATACCTTCATAGGCTTTTTTTTCAAATTTGTCTAGGTTATCCTTGGTGTTCAAAATAAAACATTTGCATCCAAAAACTTTGAAGTAATCAATAAAGGAAATTTTGTTAAACCAAAGCTCGTATGGAGTTTTCTTATAAATAGGTCTAATTAAGACTCTATTTATAACATAATATGCCACGTTAACGGCTTCAGCCCAAAAATATTGCGGAAGCTTGAATTGGTTTAATATGACCCTTACCATATTGCCAAGAGTTCTATTCTTTTTTTCCATAACTCCATTTTATTGTGGAGTTCTAGGACAATCAAAATAATGACCAAAATCATTCTTTTCACAAAACCTTTTAAAATAGGTATTATCAAATTCTCCTCCATGATCACTTCTAATTTTATTGATCATAATGCCTTTCTTATTTTGAACACATTTACAAAAACCAACAAATTCACGAAAAGTATCACTTTTACTAGCAAGAAAAATAACCCAAGTAAATCTCGAAAAATCAACTAAAACAAAAGCATAGAGTTTTCCACTAAGACTCGACACTTTACTAGGGCCAAATAAATCCATATGAATGAGTTGAAGAGGTCTAGTAGTGCTTACTGAGTTGATAGACTTGAAGGAAGACTTTGTCAACTTACATTTCTCACATTCTTCACATATCATGTCTTTCTTGAAGGGAATGCTTGGGAGTCCTCTGACGAGATTCTTGGTAGATAGTCGGAAGATGGTGTCCATGTTGGCGTGTCCAAGTCTCATGTGCCAAAGCTAACTTTCATCATTCTTTTCTATTAGGCACCTGTCATTGTTAGTATTCTCAACAAGATAGAGAACATAAATGTTGTTCTCTCAAATCCCTTCATATACAATAGACCCACTAGTGATATCGGAGATGGAGCACTTGTGTTTAACAAATTTAATATCATAGCCATTATCCGTAAGATGGATAATACTAAGAAGATTGTGCTTGTGATTTGTAATAAGATATACACTTTTAATGCATTGATAAGGAGGGGAACCGATATTACCATTGCCTATGATATACCCCTTGAGATTGTTATCGAAGGTACATGTCCTTCCTTCTTCATCGATAGCGTTGCAAAGGGTGAAGAGTCACCGGTCATATGTCATGAGCAACCGCTATCGAGGATCCATTTGCTTC
Organism: Iris pallida; assembly: GCA_029216955.1. Lineage (NCBI taxonomy): Eukaryota > Viridiplantae > Streptophyta > Magnoliopsida > Asparagales > Iridaceae > Iris > Iris pallida. The sequence continues at coordinate 2,197,239 of JANAVB010036617.1, read as the reverse complement.
TAGCATGCGAAGGGGGTTCACCTACAACACAAGTAATTGAAGATGAAGATTTTGGTACCCAGGAATGTTTGGGTCCTTGATTGTTAGCTTTAGGAACCCATTTAAACATTCTCATATCAACAGGTTTTCTCATTTGACAGTAATGAGAGGTGTGTCCTTGTAAACCACAGTAGTGGCATATCATGGGTGATATAGGTCTAGAGGCAAAATGGTGTGTTCTATGTATAAGGAGTTCTAGTGAGCCGAGGATTTTTAGCAAGAACATTTTGATGATGGTAGTAGAAAGCATGATGAGAAGTGTTTCTATTTACCAAGGGTTCTCTTCGTGTAGTATTTTTGTGAATATGAATCTTGCGAGTATTGTGATGTCTGTTGGTATGCCTAGGATTATGGTGTTGTGTGTTCGTGTAGACTTTGCCCTTATCACCATGTTTCTTGTTGTTCACAAGGTCATTGTATTTGATAGAGGTTGCGTATTCTCTTTGGTTAGCAGCAAGAGTCTTGTGCATAGCAAATTCATATCCCTCCTTGAGGGATTGAATCTCGACATCCTTTTTCTTGATGTCGTCTTGTGATTCTTGGAGTCTTTGTCTTAAGGACTCAATCTCATCCGTGTCAGACATATGAGATTTTTCTTTTATATCAAAAATGACACTAGAGAGCCTTTCTATTTCTTGTTTGTAGAAGTCAATCTCTTTGAGAGATTTCTTATATTTATTTCTTATGATCTTGTGTTCATCTTGTAGTTCAAGAATAGCATTTTCTAAATCATTGTAAGAGAGAGCAGTCATAGATGAGTCATTTAGTATCTCGGTTGCCATGAGACAAATATTTGTATTGTGCTTGCATTCTTTGTCGTTATTCGAGTCGGTAGCATCACTTTCACACCATATGCTAGTGTTTGCGTATTTCCTGGAAAATGAGCTTCCCTTGTTGGACTTTTGTATTTGCTGGAGTCTTTTCTTGCTATGGGACAATCCCATTTGATATGTCCGGTTCTCCTGCAGTTATAGCAAGAAAGTTCTTCATCGGTGTTCCATCTTGATCGGTTTGCTTTGTTGAACTTAAGGAACTTTCGGAAGTGCTTGGCGGTGAGAGCAAGATCTTTATTGTCCGATTCGTCATCGTCGGAGGTATCTTTTGAAAATGACTTTGTAGCCTTGAGAGCTAAAGACTTCTCCTTTTCTTTAGCCTTCTCATTCTCCTTTTCTTTTAGGGAAGATTCTACTTGGTCCTTCATGTCTAACTCATGTGTCATGAGTTTTCCCATGAGGGTCTCAAGGTTCATTGTTGTCAGGTCGTTCCCTTCAATGATGGTGGTAGCTTTAGGATTCTACTCTTTCGTTAGTCCTTGGAGAATCTTTCTAATCTTCTCATGAGTGCGATATTCCTTGCTAAGAGAAGAAAGAGGGTTAATAATATCACCGAATCATCTAAACATCAAAGTAATAGACTCACCTTGTTTCATTTTAAAAGACTCATATTCTTGTGTGAGTCTACTATAATCTTTGATTCCTTAACTTGAGAAGTTCCTTCGTGAGTAACTTCTAAGAGTTTCCAAATTTTTTTGGAAGTCTTGCAAGTGGAGATTCTATCGAATTTGTTGCTATCGAGAGCACAGTAGAGAGCGTTCGTAGCCTTAGCATCTCGACTATCAATCTTCTTACCGTTCTTGGTGAGTTTATCTCTAAGGGCGTCTGAAACTACTTCCTCAATACCCAAGGAAGATGTAGGAATGCCATTAATAATACAAACCCATAGATCGAAGTCTAAGGATTTCAAATAAATGCTCATCCTAATTTTTCGATAATTATAGTTAGTTCCATCAAATAGAGAAGGTATATTTGTGGAGTGTCCCTCATTGTGAAATGAGTTGGTACTAGGATTAGTGGCCATGGATCACTCTAGGGAGATAAACACAAATTGAGAGACGAGGCTCTGATACCAATTGTAGAACCCTAGAGGGGGGTGAATAGGATAATAAAATAATACCAACAATTAAAAGCTATTTAGAGGATAGTAGATGAGAGAAAGAGAATCAAACACTCGATGTATCCTACTATCCTCCCAAGGGGCACTCCAGTCCTAGAAGTCTCTCCGGCTTTAATCCACTATTTGAGTAAATAGTTACACACGAGTTTGGATCCGAAGAACTCGTCAACTTTAACACGAGTTTGGATCCGAAGAGCTCGCCAATCTTACACACGAGTTTTCTTCTGAAGGCTCGTCAACTTCAACTTTTTAAAAGATAAAGAAAAAGGCTTTTGATATTTTTAAACACTTGAAGATCTTCACCACTTGAATACTCTAGCACTTTAGGTTTGATGACAAATAAAGCTTTGTAGAGTAATGGTAATGCTCTCTTGGTAGTTGAAATTTAAAGCTCAAATGGATAAGTCTTTATGAAGAGAGAGGAAACCTATTTAAACAAATATCAAGTCAAAATGAAGTATCAACGACAATAGGATTATCCGACGGATTTTTGCGAAAGTCCTCCGAATTATCTGTTATACAGCAACGGCTAGAAATAGAGCCATTGGATGCATTTAATGGACTTGATAGTTGTCATTGGATTTGAAATTTAAATAAGGCCAGCAAGGACAGGCGGATTATCCATCGAATTTCTACAAAAGTTCGGCGGATTATCCGAACTTTTGCTCACATAGGCTGCTGTGGTTGATCGAATTATCTGTCGGATTTTTGTAAAATTTCAGAGGATTATCCGGACTTTTGCTCACAAAAGCTGCTGTATTTGATCGGATTATCCGTCGAATTTCTGCGGAAGTCCAACGGATTATCCGAACTTTTGCTCACTAACTTATTGTTTCTGATCGGATGATCCGTCGGCGGATTATCCGGTTCTTCATATTAGCTTAATTTGAATTTTATACCAAGTTAGTTTGTCAACTTTACCAAAGTGCGTACATAATCTCCTAGACGTTTACAGACTCTAGGACGGACAAAGGAGCTTTTGATCATCTTGTTTGCCATTATTCTTTGTCACCATCTTCTTTTGAGTGTTTGAGATATATGACTTTTGACGAAGAACTTTTTCCAGCTTCTATCCTCGTCTTTCTTATTTGTCAGTAATCCTGTAGATAGTTAGAGCTAAAACAGTGTAGAGGTTAAAAGTAGTCAATCTATCAAAATCGATGTGCCAACACACACACACACACACACACACACACACACATATAATAAGGGAGGTGAGGTGCCACATCACGGTGAGATGGCTATGTCTCACCCCCATGCTATTAGCATGCACTTGCACACTTTTCGAAGCATGATAATATAATGGAAGGGCGACACATAGCCATAGCCACCACCCATAAGGTGGCACCTTACCTCCCTTATTTTATATATATATATATATATATATATATATATATATATATATATATATATAAGGTAATTATGGCGAACGCTCCCACTGGGAATCGATCTCCTGACCACTCGGGCCGCATGCATCTCTCTTAACCACTAGGCTATAGGTCATTTGTTATATATATATATATATATATATATATATATATATATATATGACGAACTCTCCCAACTTCCAGCACTACCATACGGCCAGCGGCTACCCAATTATCACCCACCTGGCCTTCGCCGACGACATCCTTATATTCTCAGCCGGCGACGCGGGTTCGGTGGAGGCCATCCACAACACGCTCCAGACCTACGAAAGGTGCTCAGGGCAGAAGATCAACCCGGATAAGAGCGTCATCTACACACACCACAAGATCGGGAGAGGGCAAGCGGCTAGCATATCTTCCATCACATCATTCCCCATCAAGCACCCTCCATTCCTCTACCTTGGATGCCCCCTCGTGTATGGGAAATCCAATGCCGGGATCTTCGAGAACTTGACCAATCGCATCAGAAAAAAGCTCGAGGGTTGGCACAATGCCACCCTATCCCCAGGAGGTAAGATTATCCTCATCAATCACGTTCTCACCTCCATTCCCATCTATACCCTGGCAGCATGCTCCCCACCCAAGAAAGTCCTATCCCACATCGAGAGCATCTTCAGCCAATTCCTCTGGGGCCATAGTGACGGCCACGAGAAGCACCATTGGGCCAGTTGGGACACCATGGCTCGCCCAACTGGCGAGGGGGGTCTGGGTTTTTCTAAACTTTCACACATTGTTAGCGCCTTCTCGATAAAATTATGGTGGACGCTCCGCACTAGTAAGAACTTATGGTCCAGGTTCATGAAAGCCAGATACTTCAAGCATATCCACCCATCCAAGACAATCGCTAACAGTAGATCATCTGTGACCTGGCGCCGTATACTTCATGGTCGGACACTCGCTGAACCGACGATTCGCCTTAAGGTGGGTATCGGGGAAGCATCTCCATTCTTGGAGCGCTGGATAGGCGACTTCTTGCTTACACCCACCCCGACAGTTCCCAGAAACAGCACTATCAAGGACCTATGGGACCCTCCTAATAACTCCTGGAATTGGATTAAAGTCAGGGCCTGGGCTGGGCCCGAAGCGACCGACAACATTCATCATAGCAATTTGAGGATCGGCCCGGACGCTGATAAGCTCATGTGGTCGCCCGACGGTGCTAGCGCCTTCTCGGTTAAGTCGGCGAGAAACATCATCCTGGGCAACCCGGCCCTGACTCGTACCGTTGCATTGTTCTGGCAGACATGTATCCCCAAGAAGTGGTCTTTCCTCATCTGGAGAGCCCTACGCAATATCCTTCCCACTGATGACAAGCTCAACGCTATTGGGTTCAGCCTCGCCTCTGCGTGCACTTGTTGTTTGAATCGCAAATCGGAAACAGCCAACCACATCCTCAGTCATGGGGACCTACCGGTCAAGATCTGGAGAGCTCTTTCCCAACGTTGCAGATTACCTCATGGAGGCGAAAACTTTTACCATCTCATGGACACCTGGGCTACAGCGTCCCATGGCTACCAGATCGTCGCTGCGGATGCCACGTGGGTTATCTGGAAAAACAGGAACAAAGCGAGATACGAAGGCCATCAGTACAGTGCTGACCAACTAATTTGGGAGACCATTCGCCAATGCCACAAGCGGAGACCCCTATGTAGGCATGGCCAACAATCCTTCTGGAACTCTTTCTTTTTCTCGGCTTAGCCATTTTGCTTCAGCTCGTCTCTTTTTTTGTTAGTATACGTGTATAGGCTTCTTCATTTTGCGTCTTATGGTATACTTGTAAAGGTTTGGCTTCTCGACCTTATTGAATAAAATGGTTGCTTTCCAAATATATATATATATATATATATATATATATATATATATATATATATATATATATATATATATAAACAAAAAGGAATTTTATTGAAAAGTAAAGGAGAGCTCAAGGAGAGCAGTACAGACAAGTGCATAGCCAGAAAACACAAAAGGGCTCTGCTGAGCAAGGGTGAAAATGAAAAAGATGGGATTCAAAATTTCAAATTTTTGAAATAACAGAACATTACGAGAAAACGGAAACCGAGGGGGGGCGGTGCTTTGCCCGAGGTGGGGTAGGGTGCTCTGCCCGAAGGAGGGGAGGGCTCTTTGCCCGAGGGGGTGGGGGTGTGCGGCCCGAGGGAGGGGGCACGAGGGTCGAGGGAGTTTGACGCCGGCGGAGGGGGAGGGGATCCTGCGCGGACGGGGCCATGGGCCCGGCGGAGCACCGGCGGGGAAGGCTAGTGGGCTCCAGCGGGGGAGGCCAACCCGAAGTGGGTTGACGCAGGCGGAGGGGCGGGGCCATGGGGCTCCGGAGGGGGAGGCAAACCCGGTTGACGCTGGTGGGGGGAAGGGGGTCCTGCGCGGACGGGGCCGAGGCGCCGGCGAGGGGGCAGACCCGGAGATGGCCGCCAGAAGGGGGGTAGTGGAACAGCCCCGGGGAGGCCGGAGGGGCTATCCCGGCGGAGACAGCTATGGAGTGAGGGGATCCCGGCCGGCGAGAGGAGGGGATGCGTGTATATATATATATATTTTTTTTTTTTTTTTTGAAGCAATGGGTAATTGTGGTGAACTCGCCTCCACTGGGGCCCGAACTCCCGACCACTTGGGCCGCATGCATCTCTCTTAACCACTGGGCTAGAGGTCATTTGCATATATATATATATATATATATATATATATATATATATATATATATATATATATATATATATATATATATATATATATATATATATATATATATAATAGTAGGCTTCACTGTTCAGCCCATGGAAGAATTTGAGCTCTGGACCTAGACAGTAAAAATAAAACAGAATTATTCAAAGGCTTTGAAAGCCCAACCCACTGCATTGTTTGATTCAATCTATTAGTTACCTTGTTACTACCTATACTATAAATAATAATAATAATAATAATAATAAATATTATTTAATATTTTTTGTATATAATAATTTATATTAACTAATAAATTTTGTTATTATTTTAAATTTTAACTAAGATTTGTTATATATATATATATATATATATATATATATATATATATATATATATATATATATATATATATATATATATATTTTAATACAAATTTGTTAAAAATTAAATAAAAGTTAACTATTATTTGTTATATATATATATATATATATAATATATATATATATATATATATATATATATATATATATATATATATATATATATATATATATATATACACGGTTATGCAGAAGAAAGAAGGAAAAGTTTAAAATTATAATCTTCTTTAATTTATTTTGAAAATTAAATAGATGATGATATCGTACAACTTGGAAAGCTCACTTTCAGCCTTTTCAAGCCACATTATATAATAGAAAATTTGGATATTAATTAATATAAATAATAAAAAAATTATTAGTTAATATAAATTATTATATACAAAAAATACTAAATAATATTTATTATTATTTATAGTATAGGAAGTAATAAAGTAACTAATAGATTGAATCAAACAATGCAGCGGGCTGGGCTTTCAAAGCCTTTGAATAATTCTGTTTTATTTTTACAGTCTAGGTCCAGAGCTCGAATTCTTCCATGGGCTGAACAATGAAGCCCATGGAAGAATTCGAGCTGTTCAGCCCATGGAAGAATTCGAGCTCTGGACCTAGACAGTAAAAATAAAACAGAATTATTCAAAGGCTTTGAAAGCCCAGCCCGCTGCATTGTTTGATTCAATCTATTAGTTACTTTCTTACTACCTACACTATAAATAATAATAATAATAAATATTTTTTAATATTTTTTTGTATATAATAATTTATATTAACTAATAAATTTTGTTATTATTTATATTAATTAATATGCAAATTTTCTATTATATAATGTGGCTTGAAAAGGCTCAAAAGTGAGCTGTCCAAGTTGTATGATATCATCATCTATTTAATTTTCAAAAAAAATTAAAGAAGATTATAATTTTAAACTTTTCCTTCTTTTCTTCTGCATAACCGCATATATATATATATATATATATATATATATATATATATATATATATATATATATATATATATATATATATATATATTGTATTAAAATATAATATATATATATAACAAATCTTAATTAAAATAGATAACAATAAAAATTTATTAGTTAATATAAAATTATTATATACAAAAAACTATCAAACATTTTTTTATCCATAGTAAAGATAATTACAAAATACCTAATAGATTAAAACAAACTAAAAGATCAAATCAAATCAAACTAAATAATAAATCAAACCAACTTAAAGAAAACCGAACAAAATATCAATTTTTGGCGCCAGTGACATTTGCGTCTAGTTTTTTCTTTTTGTTTCTGGCGCCAATTACACATTAGTGCTTTTTTTTTCTCGGACTAGTGACACTAATGCCTTGTTTTTTTTTTTTTTGTGGTTGTCCCGTTAGTTAAGAATATTCGAAAAATGTCCTCTTTCGTGCAAATTAAGTTTAAAAAAAATAGCCTTTATAAAATTTTCTGCATTTTAAAGTGCCCAAACAAGTGAATAATTTACCAACTTAGGATGTTTGTTTTTTAGTATTTTAAATTGTTTTGATATTGATAAATTGTAAGCTCAAAATTTTAACTTATAATTTACCACTAGGCTTGTAAGTGAAAAAAAGAAGTAACTTTAAATAAATTTAATTATTTTAAAACATGTTCAAACAATCCTTCTTCTTCTTCATGTTTTCTTTAATTTAGTTCTCGGAACAAAAAAAAACGAGTTTCAAAATTTTCAAATTTTCAAATAGTTTTCAGTGTCCAAAATAGAAATTGTTTAAAAAAAATTAGTTAAATAATTTTCAATGTTAAAAAAGGTTTTTAGATTCTTAACTAATTTCTTATTTTATTGTTATTTGAAGGTGAACTTGAGGATGCAATAATTTTATGTTGTGTTGATAAAAATATTTGATAATGAGCTTATGTTTTTTTTTTCATTTGTATTACTAAATTTGTGTCTAAAATTATAATATTTTAGAAAAAATAGTCAATTTATAACTACTTTATAAACTTTAAAATGACAAAATAAACAATATTTTTTATAGTGTATTATATAGTTATGAAAAATAAACTAAATTTACACTTTAAAATAGAATGCTACATAGCTACACAATTTATACTTACAGACCGCGGTCTAAACTGCGACTGAAATCGTTTGCCACGTGTCCGGATCTGATTGGTTCGGATTTTATTGTCTACGTTAGCGGGGGAGGGTGATGTCATCAGATTTGATCCGGCTAATAAGGATCGGACATGTGGCAATTTTTTTTTCTAAGTTCGTCTGCCGGACCGATAAGTATTATTGGTAAAAGAAACAGACATCTTTCGTTTTCTATCATCCCAAGCAACTTGTGAAAGTTTTTTTTTTTTTTTTGAATGGAAAACAAATTATTTGAGAATTAATAGAGTAAGATACAGATACATGTTGTTTACTAACATCCTTAGCTAAAATCTGGGAGGTACAAGGAGGGTAGTCAGAGTAGAAGCAACAAAGATTATTATTTAGGGCTTCTTTTGCAACTGTATGAGCCTCCTTCTTGTAAAGATAATATCTATCAGACCAGCATCCGAGAATTTGCTCATGATTGGAACTACCATGTCAGAGATTTTCCAAAGTACAAGTGATGTTTCCCCTTTTAGTATTCTGAACAGGGTAAGAGAGTCTACTTGTACAAGGACTTCTTTAGAGAACGGTTTCTCCGCAAGAAGGATCGCCTATGGGTGAGCAATGCAATAAAGCCCCAAGAAACATGTAACTGTAGCGGCTGCAATCCTTGAAGATGATGTAGCACCATCCACATTAATTTTAATAATACCACTGGTAGGAGGTGTCCTTGGACTGTTATTAGTAATAGTTTCCGGCATTATTGTTTTTGAAAAGAGGATAAGCTGTTGAAAGTTTCTGTAGAATAAGAATGAATAATAGCCAATGCATGTGTGATAATATGTTGATAGTTAGGAGGTTTTCCCCTAAAAATGTAAGCACATATTTTTTTTTTATAGCCTTCTAAATTGCCCATAGGATATATGCCCCTATTTTGAAAAGGGAAGATTTATGAAATGCCCAAAAACTAAAAAAAATTTATGTAAAACCCACCGCTAAAAAAACTTTCATCGCGTGCCCAGAATTAGAGAAACTTATCCAAAGCGGGTTCCAAATGACCCTTTTGCCCTTCCTTTTAATTTATTGGAAACACCCACAAAACTGCTCTTAAAAAAACGTTTCAATACTCCATCTTCTTCCATACGCTGCTCACTTTCGAATCTAGGTTTCCTCCTCAAAAATCTTCAAAAACTCGTCGAAAAATTTCGGAAAGACCGGGACGAACAGCAAAAGTGCTAAAACGGAGGTCCAAACATCATTTTTTTGCGAATCTAAAATTTTGGGAGACCGTCTAACGGTGAAACGGTTACTTTCGATCTCCTCGACAATACGCTCATTTTGCGACAAACGGGACCTCGTTTCGACCTCCCAGTCAAAAGTTATGGCCCTCCAAAGTTTCAGCTAACCATAAAATGCAGGAGAATGGCATTCTCCGTCTTAATTTACACGGAGAATGACCATTCTCCGTCTTAATTAGGACGGAGAATGACATTCTCCGTCTTAATATACACGGAGAATGGTCATTCCAGTGTTAAAACGCAGGAGAATGACCATTCTCCGTGTTAGAAACACGGAGAATGACCATTCTCCGTGTTAGAAACACGGAGAATGCCATTATCCGTGTTAAATGAAACGGAGAATGGCATTCTCCGTGTTAAATAAGACGGAGAATGGCATTCTCCGTCCTAATTAAGACGGAGAATGGCCATTCTCCGTGCTAAATTAAACGGAGAATGACCATTCTCCGTCTTAATTAGGACGGAGAATGCCATTCTCCGTCTTAATTAGGACGGAAAATGCCATTCTCCGTGTAATTTATCACGGAGAATGGTCATTCCAGTGTTAAAACGCAGGAGAATGACCATTCTCCGTGTTAGAGCCATTCTCCGTGTTAATTAGGACGGAGAATGCTATTCTCCGTCTTAAATAAAACGGAGAATGTCATTCTCCGTCCTAATTAAGACGGAGAATGGCATTCTCTGTCCTAATTAAGACGAAAACGGAGAATGTCATTCTCCGTGTTAAATAAAACGAAGAATGGCATTCTCCGTCTTAAATAAAACGGAGAATGGCATTCTCCGTCCTAATTAAGACGGAGAATGCCATTCTCCGTCCTAATTAAGACGGAGAATGGTCTTTTCCAGTGTTAAAACGTGTAATTTAGTTTTTTTCAGGAATAAAGAGTTTCGTTCTTCTTTCAAAGCGATGATAATTCTTATGAAAAAGAAGAAGAAAGATCTTCTCTCCACAATTGAAGATCTGAGTTCAAATGTCTCCACGATGAAGATGATGATGATGGTGATGATGATGACGAGCGATGATCTGAGTTCGACTGAAGAAAAACACACCGAACTACGAACGATCTTTGCGATCTCTGCTGAATATGAGAGCAATGGAATTCAGATTTCTCGTGAAGAAGAAGAAGACGAAAATCGCAATTCAGATCTGAGTTTTTTGAATTCAAATACATATAGATGACCAATTTGCGCGGAGGGGTAGTTTCGGTATTATAAAAATAGCAGTTTCTAGCGGGTGGCATCTAAAAGGGAATCTTGGAATATTTAACGTGAAAATACTTAATTCTGGGTATTTCATAAAACTTATCCAGCGGGTGGACATTTCATAAAAGCCTACCCCGAAATTGGGTTTCTCAGCAATTCTTAGAAGTGATAATGTCGCTATTTAGTTACGGATTACTCACATTATGTGATTCTGAAATCCTGACATTTGAATCAATACTTCTATGTCATAAGTTGCATTAAAAAAAAATAACCGTGTTTAGACTTTTTAGATTTTTGGGTCCCATATAAGTTGTAAAATTTACAGTTAGATCTCCATACTCACTCTAATTTGGAACTTGGACCAACAGTTGATTTGACTAGTTAGATCTCCATACTCACTCTAATTTGGAGCTTGGACCAACAATAATTTGGAGCTTGGACCAACAGTTGATTTGACTGACTGGATTGTGTTGTTATAAGAATCTTTGCACATATATATATATATATATATATATATATATATATATATATATATATATATATATATATATATATATATGAGGTCGACCTTAGGTACATTTTCCTCATATATATATATATATATATATATATATATATATATATATATATATATATATATATATAAAGAATGGAACTAGAAATTCGATCTTGGGTTAAATGAAGTGGGCTAGGGTGGAGTGGGTGTGGATTGACTTACATAAATAAATAAAAATTAAAAAAAAATACAAAACAAAACAAATGCATCCTCTTATATACACACACACGCGGAGAAAAAGATAAAACTTTTTTTGGGGTTAACTGAAGTCCATCAAATTTCTCCTTATGTAAGTCTGCCATTGCTCATGGTATATGTCCATAACTACTTTTTTTTTCTTGTGTACTAGAAGAAGAGTCACTCTTTCATCGCATGTGTTCATCCAAATCCAAATACTAATTAGAACAATTATTGAGATACAAATACAAATTTTGTATCTTTTTCGAGATCTAACGTCTAAAAACACCTTAATATGAGGTTCAAAATGGGAATTGAACAAAAATTATGTAGCAGTAGAGGTTGATCCTAATGCGCTATGTTAGATATTTAATTGTACCATGTCGATTCATGAGATGAAGAACAAAATTAAATTGATTGCGGAAGCATACCTGAATCCATTGCTAGACTTGATGGATGTTGAAGCGATCGTCTCTTTATTGGGTTCGATCTTCCAACTTGCTACGACCCTTAATGACAAAGGTGAATCCGAATTCTTTGCCCCTCTCTTTCTGTTGATGGGGAAGCAGAAGAGAAAAAGAAAGAACCTTCTCTTTGGTGGCCGTATAAGTTGGGGACCATAAACCTAATGAATACACATATATAGATATGTGTATTGTGATATTTCTAATTTGGCCCCTCATCAAATTAGAGTTATCTCCGGTATCTACACATTAATTCCATGACAATTATACCCTTAAGCCAATTTTTAAATAGACCACTTTAATTTAGCTTAATTATTTAGATAGTCCAAACACAATTAATTTTACATGTGTAGCCCCTTAATTATTGAATAATTCTAACAATCTCCCACTGGGCCACATATGTAACCTTATAATTGTGTTAACCTTAGTGAGCTCATAAATTGCTATCTTAATCCTTAGGGTATATCCGGACAATCTCGTCCATTAACCATATCAATATAGGATCAAAGCGGCATTCGTCACATATAGCGTAAACGCAATGTGATCAATACATGTCTATTTCCAAATGGTCCTCCTTAACTTTAATGAGATCAATACTTTAACATAATAAAAACAGAATAAACTGAATTTCCATATATCTGATCAGATAAATATCCAAAATACTTTAATGCATAAATGTGTCCAAAACCAAATAGCACCCAAATACATAAAATACAAACTCCCACTATATTGCCATATTCTTAATTAACACCTATATGAGCAGTATGCTCATGAAAGACCCTGGGAGATAATGCTTTTGTGAGCGGATCTGCTAATATGGAGTTTGTCCTAATGTGCTATATGAACACTATAACCATTCTGAATTCTTTCATTCACAACTAGAAACTTTATGTCAATATCCTTGACTTATACCAGTTTCTGTTGTTATTGGAATACAGTACTGCTGATTTATTGTCACACCATAATTTATTTGATCTTTTAACGTCGTACTGCAGGCACAGCCTTGTGACAAAATTTTGCAACCATATTCCCTGAACAGATGTCCCACAGCAAGTTATAAACCTTGCTGCCATGGCGGAAGAAATTATAAGTGCATGTTTGACACTCATCCAAAATATATCTCTATTAGTCAGCATAACATGATGTGGATCTCCTGCTGTATTGGCATCCAACAAAATCGGAGTCGAAATACCTTATGATCTTCAGAATTATCCGATCCATCTCCTATAAAAAGCATATAATTATTTGTTCTCTATTAATTACTTAAGTAGTTTGGCTGTTGCCCAATGATCCATCCATATTTGCTTAAAATATCTTCCTAACATTCTAAAATGTACGCAATATCTTGACGCGTACATACTTGAGCATACATTAGACTCCCTACAACTGATCATTAAGAAAAATCTATTGTATTTTCTTAATTTTAAGGCTAACCTTTGGACACTTGATTGAGACCAAATTTGTCTTTAACGAGAGGTGTCACCGGGTTTGCATTGAATACTTTAATTAATATACAAAACCAGAAAATTATTCCTACTGCCACTGAACTTGTGATACACACTGTAAACCCCTAACTATTATTTTTAAGCTAAATTGGTTATTTTATTTAAGTATTATTCATTTGTTTTGATATGAAGTATTGTACATACAAATGTACAAGTAAATTCAAGTATGATTTATTTTAGTTGTATATTAATATTTTTATATTATTATTGTATTGGTTATATTATTATTTGTCTAATAAAGATAATGTATGTGTGTTTATATATGTATGTATATATATAGATGAATATATATAGATATATATATATATATAGAGAGAGAGAGTATATATATATATAGATAGAATGTATACAGAGAATATATATATAGATTATATATATAGAGAATATATATATATATAGAGAATATATAATAATGTGTATGTGTATATTTATATAAATGTGTATGAATATATATATATATATATATATATATATATATATATATATATATATATATATAAATATATATATATATATATATATATATATATATATATATATATATATATGTATATATTGTATTCATATATATATATAAAAATATATATATAAATATATATTTGAATACAATAGATTTTGATTTAGGTATTGATAGCAGTAAAACTCAGCTATCAGACAAGGCCCAAACCGAGTATCCCGAGCCCAGCCATCGGCCCAAACCGAGCAAACTACACACCCTCCTTAGTTAAAACCCCCATGGCTTGGTTCCCCCTAAGACCGAGCAGCAGAGCAATTAAACCCCTTCAAAAATCCCACAGTCCAATAGCCCATGCAACCGAGCCTTGTATCAACCGAGCCCCTCCCCCCCGATAGTATATAAACGTAGAGAGAGAGAGCACGAGAAGAAACCCTAACCGTCTCCACACCTGCGCCACCACCCCCTCCTCCCCTGGGCGCGCCTCCGCGCGCCGCTGGCGGCCACCGCCGGCCGGCCACAGGCCAGGGACCGCGCGCGCGCGTGTGAGTGCGCGAGTAGGAACAGCAGTTTCAGCCGCGAAGGAGACGGCTTCGTGACGACGTTTCGTCGTGCACGCTCATCCTCGTGACGAACCGATTTCTCAAGTACGAAGCCCAACTATCCGACTCCAAGTCCCTTCAATTAGATTTAATTATTTAGCGCTAGGTTGTCCAGGAAATCAACTCGAAGTTGACGAAAAACCATTCGAAATCAGAACAGTTTTCTAGTCGAAACCCTCATGTTTCGAGGTAGATTCTGATCAACCAGTTAGGAATTTTAGAAAACTATTTGAAGAGACTTTTAGACAACATTCGAATCCCTTCTTGCGGAATTCAAAATCATCGACTGGACGTCGAGAAATCGAATTCCAAAGTTTCCCAAAAATCTATTTTCAAAACTTAAAAATTGTTCCACACGACGTGCGTCACGCCAATCGGGACGACGTGGTCGCGAACCGAAAGCATCGAAAGCTGCGTAACGGCTTCGTGGTCGTGTGGATTTTGACAGAATTCAAATTGGTCGCGTGTGCGCGACGAATTTGATGCGTATCCGTCGAAATTCCCCGTATCGTGCACGTTGCAAATTCTTCAATTACTTTGTGCACGTTCGTCGGATCGAGACGGAACTTATGCCAACAGAACCGTATCGTTTTTTTGGTCCTGCATGCCAAGTTTGGTCCAAATCGGAGACAGTTGAATCGAACGTCGTTTTGTGGGCCCCACGGTCTCACTCAACGGGCGATTTTGTGCACGGCCCGCCAGAATCCAACTTTGGATATACGGTTGGGTTCGTATTGAAAAACTGGATCCGTAGACATATAGTTTGACGATTTTAGAGACCGTTGACTCTGGCACATTTTTTGGTGTAAAGCGGGTCCAACGGCGGATACCGTTTTGGCCCGAAATTACCGTTTTGCCCCTGTGTCCAGAATTGGACTTAAGGACAGGCAATCCTAGCTAATTGGACTATTCTGAGATCATTGGTATTGTTTATTTTAGCTTCCGGGAACTGTTGTACGGGTTTTGACTATTGTGGCACATTGAGTAGTTCAGACTGTCGGTTTCACCAGCAGAGGACCACAGGCGAGTACAGTTTATTGTCTGCATTTCGATATTGATCTTTACTATATTTTATTGATTAGTCATTGGTTATGTGATATTTTTATACTCTATTATAAATTATCGAGTCGGGAATGAGAAGTACCAAGGATGTGTGATCCGACCGTAGACCGTGTTTACTTTCATGCAGTAGATCTCATAGACCGTGTTTACTTTCATGCAGTAGATCTCGTAGACCGTGTTTACTTTCATGCAGTAGATCTCGTAGACCGTGTTTAATTTTATGCAGTAGATCTCGTAGACATTGTTTATTTTATTGCAGTAGATCTCGTAGACCTTGTTTAATTTCTGCAAGTAGACCTCGTAGACCGTGTTTATTTTCATGCAAGTAGACCTCGTAGACCGTGTTTATTTTCATGCAAGTAGACCTCGTAGACCGTATTTATTTTCATGCAAGTAGACCTCGTAGACCGTGCGGTGTAGTGTCCCAGACTGATCACATATCAACGGTACTTCTAACGGTGGAAAGTATATTGGTCTATTTATTACTATTGATTTTTCTTACGACTTTACTATTATTTTCACAACTCATGATTGATGCCTAACCTTGTCTTATAGTCATTTTCTTTATTTGAAATTGCATTCAGTGAATTGTGCTCGTTCTATTCCTGACTGGAAACCAACATTTTCAGGTTAGCCGTGGATTCACTTAGCTTGGGGAGTGACGGAAATACTTGCAGACAAAGGCCTAGAGATTAGCTAGATAGTTAAGTTGTAGTCATTCTTTTATTTGTACAAGTTTATATTTTCTATAAATGTAAAACTTGTGATCAATGTAAGTTAAATTAATTTTGTGAATGAGTATTACTTGTGAATCTGATCTTCATAGCCGTGACAGCGTTCTACCGTCGACAGTGCGGCGTAGGCTGGCTTGGACACGTCTTGTATCCGTTTGAAAAAAAAAACGGGTGCGGGTCGTGACAAGTTTTTGTGGTGGCCCATACAGGTCAGTTTTCGCAAATCATGCGAACTCGTGATGGTACTTAAGTTAGTTGTACTATTACGAGCCTGCGACTAGGAAATGCTCATTCACGAATTAGAAATTAATTTAATTTAAGAGAATGACTAAGACTAGGAGTCCCTTATACAAATTTATCGATGGGTAGTCTAGGCTATGCAATTTAGATGAGGTATATTAATTTTGATAGTTTGTCAAATCCCCATAAAGTACACTATTATCTCTCGATATGACGACACGATCCAAAATGGATAGATTATTCACTTGGTGAGACAGGGCTTCATATAATTTATGATCTAACCTCGATGGATTTGGCAGATCATTCTTTTTGCCTCTAAGATATCATCCTCATATCTTGTCGAATTGCCTGTGTAGTTCCTATTTGCCCTAGGAATTATTATTTTGTATGAATTTCTGATTATGTTACCCATATATGAACCTCGAGTTAGTTCGATTCAAGTTTTTCCTCAAAGGCTTGAGTACATATGAAATAGATATTAGGATATTTGTATTTCTGTCTTTAGTTATTCCTCCCTGTTAAATCTTTTATGTTAAAGGGTTGTGAACGATAGACAAATACCTATGCTCTATTTCATAGTCAACACGTTTGAATCTCTAGAAGCTCATGAATTCTTATAGATATAGTTAAAAAAATGTTAGTTAACTCATAGTGGCTAGCCAGCAGCGCACTGGCCAGACACGACCCCTAAAGTAGAAATGGGTTTGAGAAAATATAGGTTATAGAATATCCCTAAACTATAGCTAGTGGTCCTTTTGATCGTAGTTACCCTTGAATCAATAGTGGATAGAGTTCAGAGGTGTTCGATTTTGTATCATATTTGAGTTACGAAACCAAAAGTTTACCATCGCCCGAGTATACGGGCGGGGCGTAACTCTCGGTGAAATGACTTCAAACGTGATTACAGGTTTAGGATACTATAGAGGATAGGACAGTGCTCTGTGTTCCGTAAGACCCAAAGCCAATACTAGTGGAAGTTCTGCAGGATGGATAGCATGTCTTCCAACCCAGTATTCCGTGGTCCTTGTGATCTATT
This sequence comes from Iris pallida, assembly GCA_029216955.1. Classification (NCBI taxonomy): domain Eukaryota; kingdom Viridiplantae; phylum Streptophyta; class Magnoliopsida; order Asparagales; family Iridaceae; genus Iris; species Iris pallida. Next base: position 2,179,349 of record JANAVB010036617.1, on the reverse strand, counting down.
GACGAAGTAATTGACTGACACTAATAGGTTACCTGGAATATAGACGTTGGAAGTCCATAACCCATTAGTTGACCAAAGTCTTATGAATAAGAAGACAGTAGGATGACTGTATAAGTAAGAACACCAGGTAGGGTTTGATTCTCACAGAACTCGAACTATTAGTGCCTCTTTTCAAAAAAAATCTTGCGTACTTGTATTTTGACTATCTTGACCAACGCCACAATTACAGCCTAGTTTTGCAAGCTCACTCTGTTCTCGAGCTTGATTCAAGACATGTGTTTAGTGGGGACGCCTGCTAACATATTGTCTAATCAGAATCAGTGTATTATGGTCTGATCAACCATGATGCATTTGGTTCGCACTTCATTTAACTATCCTACGTAGATTGAGATATCAAGGTATCTATGATCTCATCCGCGAATGCTTGACAATTCCTCTTGAATTATACGTTCGTCTTTGAATCACGTGATTGTATTCAGTGACATCTTTCTTGAACTCTTTATTGTTTTTGTCTTTCACTGATTTGGAAAGACAAAAGTTCGTAATTGGTAGAGAGATACCGCGTATCCCCATGGCTATGGTAGTTGTATACACAAGTATAGTTATCATCGGCTAGCCATGTGATTGAGTTACGCATTCTCCTCTTGACCCCAAACTGTTATTGGGTCCTTCTAGCCATCTGAATTGGAGAATGAGTAGAGTTTAAATCCTTAGTCAAAATGCCAACCTTGGAGACTACCTAATCTCCAGAGACCGAATGTTGTGAGTCTCTAATCATTTGTTTGAAGCTTGCTTCAACTAGAACTCTTATGACGATAGTCTGGCAGGTTGACACAAATAGAAATTCACGACTTAGTTGTTAGAATTCTTTCCTTATGATGTGCCTTAGAGTTGGTTACCCCGTGATAACTCTCGTATACTAGGGACGAGTAGGTCATTCAATTTTATCGACCAGGTGTCGTCGTACACACTCGTTTTCCAGTTATTGAAGAATGATCCTTGACTTGACCTAGATCTACCGTATTCCGTTACGTCGTACCTCATCCTTTATTAACAAGAGCCGAGGTACAATATCTGGACTTTGGAATTTTTGTGACCACATCATTCCTAAAACCATATCCTAGTTTCTAAGGTGGGTAGACTGTAAGCCTCCTAAAATTTTTGGGAGTATATGAAGATTATCGATTAACTAGAATAATTTTCCACTGGGGTGGTGATTAGTGCCCTTGGCCTCCCACTTTTCATTTAGATCATTTTGTGTCCCCGGCCGTGCCATTAATATTCGGAGCACAAGACCAGCTGTTACCTTCCAACAAATTTCATATGCAAGTTCTAGACAAGTCCACCTTCATCTAGGTATATCATGTCCACTCAAGCTCAACCCCTTGTACTCTATGTTTATGGTACAACTTTCAGGTAAAAAGGACTAGCTATAACCCTTACCATAATAGCGGAAGGTTTTCCGACTTCCATTAGAGGCTCAACCTCGACTCAAATCTTTCGACCCAATATATGGTTGTGATTCACTTGAAGCCACTACGCACATGTCACTAGTGTGTCACTCAATTGTGTCTTTTCGGGCTATTTAAACACAAAAGCCACGGAAGATACATTTTTGGGCTTTAGGGACCAAGCTAACCAACTTGACGGGTAACTAGCTCAACCCTTGGATAGAAACCTATTCTAGGATACCCTAACCTAGTAAAAATAGTTTATCGTTGGGACCTTGTTCGGTCCGTATAGATTGAAATCCAGGGTTCATCCAACTAAAGATTGGTGTCCAATCGGAGAACCCATTAAGGCCCAGTTAAACACATCCATGCACACCACCATAATTGACTATAAATCGAACTATTTGAAATAGGTCCCTATATATATTATGTAGTCTCCCCTCTTAGATCGTAAAGTCATTCGTAACCAATATTCCATCTACCTGGGAGTCATGATACGAATTTGTATTGCATTTCATCCCTTGCTCGTGTGTTTAAATAACCACGGGAAAGATCACGATCTTGACTCCCTAAATTTCATTCTATTATAGAACCTTATTTAGAATTTCGAGAACAAAATTTCCGTATTGCACGGATTGCAAGCCCTCTAAGAAACGAAGGATTCTTCGATTTGGCAAATGACTAGACTAGAGTAGCCCAACCTAGCGACTTTCTCTCTATCTGCATCATTGAAAACTCTCTACCGCTCTGAAACTTCATAATTGCTCTCGGTTATTTTCCTATCTTCCTGTCCTTCCTACTTCGAAGCGACGAATAGTCGTGCTTATTAGAATTTGCCAATATTTCTTAACTACTTGTATAAATTGTTGATTGTTCGATTTTGGGTTATTTGATAGATATGAGAGGATTATAGGGGCCAAAAGTAGTAGATGTCCATTTGTAGCAATTTTGGCAAGTAGCTGGAAGATTATAAAGTTTTAGCGAAAAGAGATTTGAGGAAGTAGTGTGACCAAAGGTGGGTAGAGATTCCCGCGACTTACTCTTGGTGGTTAATTAATTGTGAAGAACATTGATGAAGTTTATTATATTTGAAAGAAAAAAATATATATATATATATTCTTTAGAGGATAGAATCTATTGAGAATTTGAAGTTTTGATGAAATAGCGTAAGTTAAGGTGGTTATATGTTCCGAATCACCTATCTGGTTCTTGGTGATCAAATTTTTGTTGAAAGTATTGATAGAAGTTAGCAGACTGGGATTTGATGATTATATTGCTAGAGACCAAAATGGTAGTAGAAAGATTATTGTTGAAATAGAATTTCGATGAGAAGATTTTCAATCTCAGAGGATTGTTACGATGGAACTGCATAAGTACGAGTGATAAAAAGTTCCAGGATAACGATTAGGATTATAGTAAATGGTGGTAAGGGTTGAAATTTCATAGGGTTTATATGAGTTCATCAAGCTTCTAGGACGACTAGCAATACAAGTTTATGGAAGTTGTCGAGAATGATGCAAATAACCAAACTTGAGGCCTTCACTCTTGGTGTTAAACCTTGAGAACTTAACCTAAAGGATCGGAGGGGATTGTTACAATTACAGACTGAAGAACTCTGGCATTGGAGGATTAGAAATGTAACATTAGTAAATTTTGTGATCAACTATTGACGAGTTGCAAGTGTATATTCGATAGATCGATTTATGGATTTAGCATAGGGTGATCATATAGGGGGAGAATAAAGAAATGGAAGTTGACCCTAAATTTCGAGGACGAAATTACTCTAAGGTCGGTAGGACGTCAACCCCCAAACTTCTTAACTATTTATTTTTAAGCTAAATTGGTTATTTTATTTAAGTATTATTCATTTGTTTTGATATGAAGTATTGTACATACAAATGTACAAGTAAATTCAAGTATGATTTATTTTAGTTGTATATTAATATTTTTATATTATTATTGTATTAGTTATATTATTATTTGTCTAATAAAGATAATGTATGTGTGTTTATATATGTATGTATATATATAGATGAATATATATAGATATATATATATATAGAGAGAGAGAGAGAGTATATATATATATATAGAATGTATACAGAGAATATATATATAGATTATATATATAGAGAATATATATATAGAGAATATATAATAATGTGTATGTGTATATTTATATAAATGTGTATGAATATATGAGTATATATATATATATATATATATATATATATATATATATATATATATATATATGAATACAATAGATTTTGATTTAGGTATTGATAGCAGTAAAACTCAGCTATCAGACAAGGCCCAAACCGAGTATCCCGAGCCCAGCCATCGGCCCAAACCGAGCAAACTACACACCCCCTTAGTTAAAACCCCCATGGCTTGGGTCCCCCTAAGACCGAGCAGCAGAGCAATTAAACCCCTTCAAAAATCCCACAGTCCAATAGCCCATGCAACCGAGCCTTGTATCAACCGAGCCCCTCCCCCCGATAGTATATAAACGTAGAGAGAGAGCACGAGAAGAAACCCTAACCGTCTCCACACCTGTGCCACCACCCCCTCCTCCCCTGGGCGTGCCTTCGCGCGCCGCTGGCGGCCGCCGCCGGCCGGCCACAGGCCAGGGACCGCGTGCGCGCGTGTGAGTGCGCGAGTAGGAACAGCAGTTTCAGCCGCGAAGGAGACGGCTTTGTGATGACGTTTCGTCGTGCACGCTCATCCTCGTGACGAACCGATTTCTCAGGTATGAAGCCCAACTATATGACTCCAAGTCCCTTCAATTAGATTTAATTATTTAGCGCTAGGTTGTCCAGGAAATCAACTCGAAGTTGACGAAAAACCATTCAAAATCAGAACAGTTTTCTAGTCGAAACCCTCATGTTTCGAGGTAGATTCTGATCAACCAGTTAGGAATTTTAGAAAACTATTTGAAGAAACTTTTAGATAACATGTAGGGCTTCGAATCCCATCTTGCGGAATTCGAAATCATCGACTGGACGTCGAGAAATCGAATTCCAAAGTTTCCCAAAAATCTATTTTCAAACTTGAAAATTGTTCCACACGACGTACATCATGCCAATCGGGACGACGTGGTCACGAACCGAAAGCATCGAAAGCTGCGTAACGGCTTTGTGGTCGTGTGGGCTTTGACGGAATTCAAATTGGTCGCGTGTGCGCGACGAATTTGATGCGTATCCGTCGAAATTCCCCGTATCGTGCACGTTGCAAATTCTCCAATTACTTTGTGCACATTCGTCGAATCGAGACGGAACTTGTGCCAACGGAACCGTATCGTTTTTCTGGTCCTGCATGCCAAGTTTGGTCCAAATCGGAGACAGTTGAATCGAACGTTGTTTTGCGGGCCCCACGGTCCCACTCAACGGGCGATTTTGTGCACGGCCCGCCGGAATCCAACTTTGGACATACGGTTGGGTTCGTATTGAAAAACTGGATCCGTAGACATGTAGTTTGACGACTTTAGAGACCGTTGACTCTGGCAAATTTTTCGGTGCAAAGCGGGTCCAACGGCGGACACCGTTTTGGCCCAAAATTACCGTTTTGCCCCTGTGTCCATAATTGGACTTAAGGACAGACAATCCTAGCTAATTGGACTATTATGAGATCATTCGTATTGTTTATTTTAGCTTTCGGGGACTGTTGTACGGGTTTTGACTATTGTGGCACATTGAGTAGTTCAGACTGTCGGTTTCACCAGCAGAGGACCACAGGCGAGTACAGTTTATTGTCTGCATTTCGATATTGATCTTTACTATATTTCATTGATTATTCATTGGTTATGTGATATTTTTATACTCTATTATAAATTATCGAGTCGGGAATGAGAACTACCAAGGATGTGTGATCCGACCGTAGACCGTGTTTACTTTCATGCAGTAGATCTCGTAGACCGTGTTTACTTTCATGCAGTAGATCTCGTAGACCGTGTTTAATTTTATGCAGTAGATCTCGTAGACATTGTTTATTTTATTGCAGTAGATCTCGTAGACCTTGTTTAATTTCTGCAAGTAGACCTCGTAGACCGTGTTTATTTTCATGCAAGTAGACCTCGTAGACCGTGTTTATTTTCATGCAAGTAGACCTCGTAGACCGTGTTTATTTTCATGCAAGTAGACCTCGTAGATCGTGCGGTGTAGTGTCCCAGACTGATCACATATCAACGGTACTTCTAACGGTGGAAAGTATATTGGTCTATTTATTACTATTGATTTTTCTTACGACTTTACTGTTATTTTCACAACTCATGATTGATGCCTAACCTTGTCTTATAGTCATTTTCTTTATTTGAAATTGCATTCAGTGAATTGTGCTCATTCCATTCCTGACTGGAAAGCAACATTTTCAGGTTAGCCATGGATTCACTTAGCTTGGGGAGTGACGGAAATACTTGCAGACAAAGGCCTAGAGATTAGCTAGATAGTTGAGTTGTAGTCATTCTTTTATTTATACAAATTTATATTTTCTACAAATGTAAAACTTGTGATCAATATAAGTTAAATTAATTTTGTGAATGAGTATTACTTGTGAATCTGATCTTCATGGCCGTGACAGCGTTCTACCGCCGACACTGCGGCGTAGGCTGGCTTGGACACGTCTTGTATCCGTTTAAAAAAAAAGGGTGCGGGTCGTGACACACACAATCTTCAACAGTGTTCATCTCAAAACCAAACGAGATAATCACTTGAAGTACCTTTGACGAGAAGCTTGCTTGATTTCATAAATAGATTTTGTCAATTTTCAAACCATATTCTTTTGGTCTTTCGACACAAAGTTTTTCGGTTGCACCATATAAACTGTTTCATCAACGTTACCATTGAAAAAATATAGTTTTGACATCCATTTAATATAATTCAAGATCAAAATGTGCAACATGTGCTATGATTGTTTTAAAGGAGTTTTTCAAAGATACCGAAGAGAAAAATTCTTTAAAATCAATCACAAAATTTTGAGTAAAGTCACTAGCTACAAGACGTACTTTATACCTCTCCACATGACCCTTCGAATTAATCCTTCTTGGTTCTAAATGTCCATTTGCAACCAATGGACTTCATATCTTTTGGTAATGAGACAAGTTCTTAAACTTTATTGTCTTGCATGGACTTATACTCCTTATTTATTTTATCAATCTACTTTGAGAACTGAAACTTTCTATGGCCTGACGAAAGTTGATTAGATCATCTTCCAGTATCCATAGTCTTCCTCACGTTCCTAGAGAAATATGACAAATATTATCCAAAATTATATTTTTTATTTCTCTGGTGGACCATCTTAATATTACCGGTTCTTGAGGTTGTTGAGTTTGTTCCTTAGGAATAATTACCTTATCTTGAATGGGGTGCCGCTACGTTGTCGTTGTTAAGATATCTCAACAACGACTTATAGAGCTAATTCGACATTGTCTTATTGAGGCTCCGATTCACTTTTTGATCATGACAGGTATAGAATCCTGCACATCATCAAAAGTGATAGTAGGAATCGTAATTGATTCATTCTCAAAGACAATGATCATGACTTTATTTCTCCCCCAAACTCAACATCCTCAAAAACCATTACACTTCTCGTCTCAAAAAAATTTCTTTGTGTGGGACCGTATAATTATTAACCTCTCGATTTGTCAGCATAGCCAATAAAGTAGCTGCTTACAATTGAACTTTGGTCTGTATTTCCTTTATACATTAATATAGACATTAAAGTCTATAAAGTCAATAAAAATCCAAACCTCATCAGACACAAGTCGTTCAACTCTATTTCTAGAGATGTGACCTAATCGCTTATGTCATAATGAGGCTAAAAACATTTATTGTTAATTTTGCGTTTAGTACCACATGACTCCACTTGTAAGGTTTCATTGTAAGATGCAATAGTTTCAAGTGAATATAGGTTATCATAAACCTTAAGGGAACTGTTACCAATAATATTTGAATTTAAAGAGAGATTAAACTTATTGTTTCCAAATGAACAATGGTAATCAGATTTGTCCATTTAGGAAACTGAACCTGAATTTCGTCTAAAGATGGTACAATAAAAGTGTCTATCAAATCCAAATAATAATCGGTTCCTAAAAAATAACCTAAAATGTCCTATTGCATCCACTTCTACCGATTTGTCGTCACCCACATAGATGTATCTTTCACCATCAATTGACTTTCGGTAGCTCAAACAATCTTGTCTATAAACACTAATGTGGGTAGTAGCACCAGAATCTAACCACCATGTGTTTCTAGGTACTAAATCTAAATTAACCTCAGAACAGACCAAATTTAGAAATGTACTTTTCTTTATACGCCATGCGTGATACTTCGTACATTTCTTCCTTATGTGTCTTGCCTTGTGACAAAAGAAACAACCATTAGTTTTATATTGTTGTTTCTTTAGAGCTGGACCCTTAGCAGCTACTGTATTCCTTTTATTTTTGAACCTTAAAGTTTATCCCATTAAACATAAAAATTGAATTCTTATTGGCAGATATTGTAGCAATATTAACTGTAAAGGGAACAAAACAACAAAACAGACATGCTCTAAATAATAACCAAAGAATAAAATATAGTCAAACAAATTCAAATAATGGTGAACCCCATCTCAAGATACCTAGTGCATCATTAATATCAAGTCTTTGGACAGTGATATTAACTGCAAGTGGTACTCTTGGTGCAGTGATCAAATGTTGACAATAAGTCATGTCAAATAGTAAGCCTATCTTTGGATCGGGTTATTATTCACATGTAAACCGTATAATTGTCACACATTTATCACCACAAGTATGTGTGCAATTCGGCCAAGTATTAACCTTCCTTTGGGCCGGCTAATACCCGCATGAATATGCACACACACAAACATCCGACATCCCTTGTAGACTATCTACGCAAGAGAGGTCACTTTGGCGACATCTTATTTCAATGAGTCTACTTAGAATATTGGACAACTATTGCTAGTCATAAAAGGCACCCAAAAAAAATTAATTATTGTTTAAATTTAAATATGTATGTACACACACACACACACACGCACACACACACACACACACACACACACACACATACACACACACATGTGTGTGTGTGTGTGTGTGTGTGTGTGTGCGTGTGTGTGTGTGTGTGTGTGTATTTCTAATTTGGCCCCTCATCAAATTAGAATTATCTCCGGTATCTACACATTAATTCCATGACAATTATACCCTTAAGCCAATTTTTAAATAGACCATTTTAATTTGGCTTAATTATTTAGATAGCCCAAACACAATTAATTTTACATGTGTGGCCCCTTAATTATTGAATAATTCTAACACGCTAAACACCAAGTAATAACGACATATCTCAACATTCTAAATATTCATTGCTTATTGATATTTTATTGAAATACGTACGTGCATTTGTACGTACATTACAGTCACGTACAACCACTACTGAGACCACCGGATCCTCCGTATTTAAAATCAAAAGCACTCGTTTGAGTGAAGTCATAACAATTTGGAATGGTTACTATATATCGATAAGGCTTTTGTCCATTTCCGTGTTGATGGCAAAAGCACAAAAAATAGCACCACAGTTCATGGGACCATCGTTCTTTGGAAGTGACCATTTCCCATCTGAGTGGTAGAAGCCTTTTGTCCAGCCCACCACACACCACCTCCCCATAGGATTGCCCAACATTCCATGTATGTCATTACATAGCTTTCGAAATACCCAATCCGCACCTTGTTCAAAGTTATCCACCATTTTTTTCGTCCTGTGTGAATTGAAAAAAAAAACCATAATTAAAGTTAGACTCTCTCTCTCTCTCTCTCTATATATATATATATATATATATATATATATATATATATATATATATATATATATATATATATATATATGAAGCGGATCAAAAGTCCCTCTTAGAAAATCCCCTAAAAACCTTCCTCACTCTCAGCCATAGTTTAATGTTAATACTAATGTTAATATTAATATTAATGTTAATATTAATTTTAATATTAACATTAAATACTAAAATTAACATTAAACTTAACATTAAAATTAATATTAGCATTAACATTAACATTAACATTAATATTAACATTAACATTAATATTAATATAAAAATAAAAAAATATTAATATTAACATTAAGATTAAGATTAACAATAACATTAATATTAACATTAAATTATGGCTGAGAGTGGGGGGGGAGGGGGTTTAGGAGATTTTCTAAAGGGGACTTTTGATCTGCACCCATATATATATATATATATATATATATATATATATATATATATATATATATATATAAAGTCAAAGTCAAAGTCCGTGGACTAAAAACCATCCAGCCAACTTTGGCCCGGGGGCCGTGGACAACGTCACCAGCCGTCCCTGTTGGAGCTCGATCATGAGACCTCCACCCAATATACCAACGGTCTTACCGCTAGACCGCGTGCCATTGGCGACTTTATATATATATATATATATATATATATATATATATATATATATATATATATATATATATATATATATTCCTCTGAGATGCTAGAACTCAGTCCGAAGGCTTACAACAATCCAGTCCGAAGGTCAATATATACAAACCCAAGCCCGAAGGTCCCATCCCAGTCCGAAGGCACCATCCCAGCCCAAATACTATATCCCAGTCCGAAGGCCTCACATAGCCGTAGCTGCACCACACCGTGTTCCACCAACACTGCACCCAACCGCCACCCACCACTTAATTCTTCCAAAGAAAAATTAAATATGGCACCCCGGTTGTTCGAACCCACAACCTCATGGGAGGTGCTCCGGTCTGAACCACTAAACTATACTTCATTTCCACGCGTGTGCACGGACACATACGCGCGCGCACGCGCGCGCGCCCACACACACACACACACACACACACACATATATATATATATATATATATATATATATATATATAGCGGCGGCAGAGGAAACCCCAAACTTGGTGATTGGATCTCGGGCGTGGGATCCCGGCCAACCGGCCGGCGGTGGGCATCCGTCCCCATTGCAAGAAGGAAGGGAAGAGGGGGCGGTTGGACGATGGTCAGGAAGCACGGGGTTGGTCGACTGGGACGGTCCGAGAGGGGAAGGAAGCTACGCAGCGTTCGTCGTCGGGAAGGGGCAATGGGAGTGGACCGCCATTGCGGCGGACGAGGCCACAGCAGATGAGGGCCGAGACTGCGACCGGGGGAGCAACCCAGCAGGCACGGCCGCATCCGCCATGTGGGCGGACTGATGTTCGAGGCACGCTTCCACGCAGGTTGACACGGCGGAGGAGAAAGGAAAACAACACATATAGAAGTACATTGCCGAATCAGATGAGGTTCGTTCAACATAAGAAGGTGAATTCAGGATCCAGGGCATCTTTTACAGAAGAGGATCTTGCCGAAACTACCGAATAACTCGATCATCCTGTATGTATTGGGAGATAGACCTTATGGACAAATTAGAGCCTATGAGGCTAGATCCTGTATGTATTGGGGATAGACCTTATGGACAAATTAGTAAATTAGAGCCTATGAGGCTAGATTTTGGGGGTAAAGTGCATTTAAACCCTTCTTAGATGTGACGAAAACGTAATTAAAGACTTTCTGATCTAAAAAAACCCAAAAATTTACTCAAATCATCCCCTAAACTAACTTTTCTGTTAACGGGAGTTAAAATGGGATTGTGTTGACCATTTTACCCCTGGACTATCTAATATTATCTTGTTAAAAACGGTTAGTTCTAAAATTATTTTGTTAAAAACGGTTAAGCAAAAATACTTGTTAAAAAATGGATAAATATTAACAAAGGAAAAATGGTCTTTGCTAGTAAAATTATTTTTTAAAATTATTTTAATTAATATTAACTTGTTAAAAACGGTTAGTTCCGTCAAAAAAGTGGATAAATATTATTTAAAATTATTTTGTCATAAATTATTTTTATTTAACAAATATATAAATATTTTTGGGAAAAATAAAACTGATAAATACAAAAAAAAATCAATTCTTAAAAAATAGAAATGATGAAAAACTGGAAAAAAAAATACCAAATAAAAAGCAAAAAAAATACTATTAAAATATGGAAAAAATAAAAGATAGAAAAAATATTCCAAAAAACCAAAAAATGAGGATAAATCTTAAACAAAGACAAAAACAAAAACTATACAAATTTGAAAATAAAAGTCACTCTTAAAAAACTAGAAAATATTATTAAAAAGATGAAAAAAAATATGAAATAAGAACTAAAAAAATGGAAACAAAAAACAAAATATTAAAAAGATTATTAAAATAACCTCCCGTTCCTAAAAAGATAGAATTCTTATGCTTGGCGTCATTTTCAAAAAATAAATGTTTATAATCTAAATAGTAGGTTTTCATCTTAAATTTTTTCTGGAAAAAATCTTTTAACAAATGTCCGGTTAGTCCTGAACTATACAGCTATTTAACTTAGGGCATGTTTTGTAAATCGTATTTGGAGCTAGATAACTGTAACTAATATTATATTATTTAATATTTTATAATAAGTATAATCTTAATTAATAATTATAATCATAGTTAATAGTTTATTAATTACAATTTTATTATAATATTAATTAATAATAATTTAATCATAATTATAATTATAGTTAATAATTTATATATTATAATAATTTTAATTAATAATTTAGTAATCATCATTATAGTCTTACTTAATAATTTATTAGTCATGACTATTATCGTAATTATTTATTAATTCTAACTGAAATTGCAAATCTTGGTACAAATTTATTTTCATCACATGTATTACTTAAACAAATAACTTAAATATTACTAAACGTGCCAAAAATCCAGAAATAAATTGTTCTTCCATAATTTCTATTTGGACGTAATATTACTGTAACTAATATTAAATTTATTTTCAATGGGCTAATTAATCTACAATAGCAATAAATTGTTCTTCCATAATTTCTATTTAGACGTCTTGAGAAAAAAAGGAATAAGTAAAAAAAGCTTCAAACATTAAATGAGAGCAAATAATTAAAAAAAAGGGAATATAAAAAAAAATTGCAGTTGGATTTGAGATCTGTAGGTAAAAAAAAAGCTTCAATACATTAAATGAGAGCAAATAAGTAAAAAAAAAGGAATATAAAAAAAATTAAATATTATTTTTCCTTCCAACCAACCGATCAAAAATAGAAAATATAAAGCTTATGTTTTATGTTTCAAACAAACATTCTTATAGAGAGAATGAAAGAGAGCAACAGCCACAACGTAACCATTAATATTAGGGGTATTTTGGGAAGTGCACTTTTTTTAATCCAAAATATTGGCTCTAACGGCTGTTCTAACGTCATTTTGTCGGAAAGGGGCATTTCGAGCAAAAACGGTTTTGCGGGAGGTGCAAACTGCTTAAGTTTTCTAAAATGTCTTATTTTGTGAACGAGGCAACTCTAAGGTAGCATGGAGTTCGTATCCAGAGAGAATGGGTTCTATAACGTACGCTTACGCTTCGGATTGAGGGAGGACATGGACAGAATACTGCAGGAGGGCCCGTGGACTTTTGATGGTCGTCTAATCATCATGAAGGCTTGGACTTCGGAATCTCAGTGCGAACGAGAGGTGCTTCACACGGTTCCTGTTTGGGTGTGTTTCCCCGGTTTGCCTATTAATTACTGGAGTATATCCTGTTGGGGCATTTGTATTCTTGACATGTAGAGAACTTGTTCTCTACATGCTTAGTGAAGTTTTAGTCCCACATCGAAAATGCACCATGTGGTATCTCAACATATATAGGCTTCTATGTATTATTGGGATGTGCACATGGGTGGTGACCCAAAGGTGGAAACCATGTGGGTGATTTTACTAAGAGGTAAGAATAAGGCTCTATGGTAAGCTTCTAGCTTTTTGCTCTTGGGAAATTTATTTCCATGGGAGCTAAGCCCCATAGGGGCTTAGCGACTCGGACACGGACTCGGGCTCGGGCTCAAGGGCTCATGAGGCGTAATACGGCATTTTGTTGGCGCACTTTGCATTTAACACATCAGCATCGTCGCTAAGCGCATAGTTCGCTTAAGTTGTGCTCGTTACGCGAGCCACTTACGCGGCCACATTACGTGAGCCCAGTTACACGTGCCACGTTACGCGGGCCTCTTTACGCGAGCCTAGTTATGCAGCCCAGTATTTCCATAGGAGCTAAGCCCCATAGGGGCTTAGCGACTCGGACTCGGACACGGACTCGGGCTCGGGCTCAAGGGCTCATGAGGCGGAATATGACATTTTGTTGGCGCACTTTATACTTAGCACATCAGCATCATCGCTAGGCGCATAGTTCGCTTAAGTTGTGCTCGTTACGCGAGCCACTTGTGCGGCCACGTTACGCGAGCCCAGTTACGCGGCCCGTTACGTGAGCCCAGTTACGCACGCCACGTTACGCGGGCCTCTTTACGCGAGCCTAGTTACGCAGCCCAGTACGCACAGCATACGTAGAGTGCGTAGTGTACGCAGTGTGCGCGTTACGCGCGGTACAAGTTGCGTAGACTGCATAGAGCATTACGTGTGGGTTGCGTAAAATGGTTGTGTGCGTAAAGTGGCAGGTTGCGTAGAGTTGTGTAAAGCATTACGCGTAGGGTGCGTATAGGGGCTGTGTGCGTAAAGTGCAAATCACGCTGGTTATGCGAGTGGCGCAACTTGCGGCAGAACGTGTCTTTGCATGTTCTGAGCGATTGCTCCATGTTCGGGGTGGTTATTACCGCATCCCTAACATTGTGATAACTGAGCAGTTGTTGCAGGGGCCTATATAAGGTCTCCTCCTTCTCTTTCACAGGAAGGAACTAATACACAGGTAGTAGACAGAAAGTTTACAAGTATTTAGAAGCTGTGAGAGAGAAGAGAGGTATTGTACCAGCGTTGATTTTGCACGGGAGTTCGTGTTCATCCGAGGAGTCAGAAGAGCAAGAGTGTTCCAAGTTCTCCGACGAACTTGCTGGTTCCTGGAAGCTATTCGTGTGGGACGAATAAAGCTTTGAGCAACGGTGATCATTCACCCCAGCAGGAGTTTTTTCATATTTCGCCTGTCACCTTCTTCGTTTATCAGAATTCTATTAGCGCACCTTAGGTAAAGTGTTTGCGTTGGTAGAAATCTGTACACCTTCTGTGAAGTGTTACATTAGTGGAATTTCTATTACGTACCTTCTTTGAAGTGTTACGTAATAACGATTATTTTTACAATTGTTACGAATTCTTAGTTTTTTATCGAAAAATTGTTCCCCGGTAATAACAATCTCAAAGCTTTAACGCTACGATGAAAAACATTAATGTTTCACTCTTCAATTCTGACTTTTGTAAGTAGAAAAGTTTGATGGAGAACATTACCAAATCTGGAAGAGGAAGGTTTATCTCACCCTTCAACTCAAAGACGTAGATCACTTGCTTCTGGAGAAAGAACCTACTGTTCCAGATGTTGGGTCTACTGTCGCAATCACCGCGGCTACTAAACTTCAAGCAAAATAGAGAAGGAAAAATAGTATTTGTAGGCTGCTTATCCTGAATGCTATGGAAGATTCCCTTGCAGAATCCTATTCTAAAAAGACTATCGCTAGAGACATATGGGAGTCTCTAGAAAAACTCTACGAAGAAGACAAGAACTGCAGTAAAATCTTTGTGGTTGAAAGATATCACAAGTGGTTCTTTGAGGACGAAAAGTCTATGCTGCCGCAGGTGAAGGAGTTCCTGAAACTGTGACAGAAGCCGGAAGACGAGGCGATGCCCCTCCCCGACAATTTTGTTGTTGGAGGAATTGTCTCAAAGCTCCCCGCTGGGTGGAGCAAGTTCTATGCAAACATGCATAGGAAGAAGCTGGAGATCACCCATGAAGATCTCATGCAGGAAATTTATGTTGAGGACCAGATGCGGGCTCAACTAAAGGTGGATGCACTGTCCAAGCAATTGGCTAACGCCAATCTGGTGCATTCAAGGGAACCAAGGGGAAAGCATGGGGCTTCCCAAAGCAAGAAGAAGGACCTTGACAATCTGAAAGTCAAGGGTACCTAAATGAAGAAGAAAAAGCCAAAGTCCCACTTGGCTTGCTTCAAGTGTGGCAAGAAAGGCCACTTTAAGAATGAGTGCAAAGCAAAAGCCAAGCAATCGGAGCAAGGAGAGCCTAGTAAGGTATCTATGATTACTGATTATGTTGCTATGATTGTGCAGGTTGATACGGTAGGAACTGATGCTGACTGGTGGGTAGACACTGGAGCCACCTGCCATGTTTGCTCCAGCAAGGAGTGGTTCACCACCTACACCCCTACTTCTAATGTGGTTATGGTGGTGAACCATGCACAAGCTGAAGTGCTTGGGATCGAGACAGTAGTATTGAAGCTGACTTCTGGCAAGTCTCTGACGCTTCAAGGCGTGAAGCATGTACCTGCTATCGCCAAGAATCTGATCTCAGGAGGCCTACTCTGCAAAGCAGGCTTCAGGATGGACATCAATGCTGGCCAGATGGTGATGTCTATCAGGGGAACATATTTCGGAAAAGCTTTTTATACCGAAGGAATGTTCAAAATTCAGCTTGTAAATCAGTTCAATGTTATTAATGCAATCATTCATTCTGCTTATACTTTTGAGTTGTGGCATAATAGGCTAGACATGTTTATTCTAAACGAATTAACAGAATGCCTAGTCTAGGGCTTATCTCCAAGTGTGGGGGTAAGGTAGAGAAATGTGAAATTTGTGCTCAAACTAAGATCACAAGGAAACCCTTTCCTGGGTTAATCGAAGTACAGATCTTCTGGAGTTAGTACACTCAGATATCTGTGACTTCAAACAGTTCTCTACAAAGGCCGGGATGAAGTATTTCATAACCTTCATCGATGACTTCTCTAAGTATGCATTCGTCTACTTGCTGAAGGCTAAAGACGAAGCATTTGAAAAGTTCAAGGAGTTCAGGGCCAAAGTTGAGCGGCAAACTAGACAACAACTCAAAAGAATAAGAAGTGATCAGGGTGGGGAGTACAGGTCTTATGAATTCGTATCGTTCTTCAAAGAACATGGAATTGTCAATGAGACTACGGCTTCGTACTCTCCTCAATCTAACGGAGTAGCTGAGAGGAAGAATAGGACGTTGACAGAAATGATAAACTCAATGTTGTTGACTGCGGGTCTTCCTAAGTGCTACTGGGAAGAAGTTGTACGGACGGCCACTTTTATTCTGAATAGGGTGCCTCATGCAACTTCTGACATTACTCCTCATGAACTCTGGTTCAAAGTCAGACCTAACTTGAATGTCATTCGAGTGTGGGGGTGTCTGGCATATGTCAAGCTTCCAGATCTGAAGATTCAGAAGATTGGGATAAGGACTACTAAGACGATCTTCATGGGGTATGCCGAGAAGAGTGATGCTCGGAGATTTTTTGATATTGAGTCAAGTCATATCATTGAATCTCGCGATGCAGAATATTTTGATAAAAAATTTACAAGACACAAGAATATTGTTCTTGCGGATGTTTCGGAGAATAATGAGGATGCGCAGGTATGGTCCAAGAAGATTTTGTTGTTAAAACAACAATTGAACCAGATCTCGCTGAGCCGTCAACAAAGCGAGTAAAGAGGCCGAAGGACTTCGGAAGTGACTTTGTCACCTATCATGTGGAACCAGATCCGCTTACCTATGATGAGGCGATGAAGACCAGAGACGCAGTTTTCTGGAGGGAGGCGATTGACAATGAAATTGAATCAATCACCTCCAATAACACTTGGGTGTTGGTTGATCTTCCTGAAGGAGCAAAATCCATCGGATGCAAATGGATCTTCAAGAAGAATATGAAAGCAGACGGAACTATTGACAAGTTCAAGGCTAGGCTAGTAACCAAGGGGTTTTCTCAGAAGCAGGGAATCGACTACTTTGACACGTATGCTCCAGTAGCCCGGATGACTACCATCAGAATGTTGATTGCTCTCGCAGCGATACATAAGATGGTGATACATCAGATGGATGTGAAAACGGCTTTCCTAAATGGCGAGCTGACCGAAGAGATTTATATACAACAACCAGAGGGATTTGTCGTCAAGGGTCTTGAAGACAAAGTCTGCAAGTTGGTAAAATTTTTGTACGGTCTTAAACCGGCTCCCAAGATGTGGCATGAGAAATTTGACAAGGTTATAAGGTCAAATGGCTACATGGTCAGCGAAAAGGACAAATGTGTTTACACGAAGTTCGCTGATGGAAGAGGTGTGATCGTTTGTCTGTATGTGGACGACATGCTTATCCTAGGTACAGATATGAGCTGTGTCACAGAGACAAAGAGGTTCATCTCGAGCAAGTTCAGTATGAAGGACTTGGGGAAAGCTGATGTGATCTTAGGGATCAAGATCATCCGGACAGACACTGGAATAGCGCTGTCACAGTCTCATTATATTGAGAAGATGATCACTCGTTACGGGTATCGGGATCTTTCAGGGATCAATACGTCGTACATGTGTGATCTGAAGCTGAAGCCTAATTCAGAGAAAAGCGCCAGGCAGATGGAATATGCAAGCGTAATCGGGAGTTTGATGTATGCTACTACTGCCACAAGGCCAGACATAGCTTTCGTCGTAGAAATGCTGAGTCGTTTCACGAGCAACCCTGGTGTTGAACACTGGAAGGCTGTGAAACGAGTTATGAGATATCTCAAGAAGACTCAGCATATGTGTCACGACCCGCACCCACTGTGAGGGTACGGGAGCGTAACAACGCCCAGCCTACGCCGCAGTATCGGCGGTAGAACGCTGTTCTAGGTCATGAACTATAACTAACATAATATGAATACTCTCCATAAGGAGGCCAACACAAAGGTACAACTCAATCACAATCTAGAGATAGAATATGGCACGATAAAATAGATAAGAGAATCCTCAACTGAGGTACAATAATAATGAAATACAAGTCTAATCATCTCTAAAAATATACAACTCTGAATCAAGAACAACAACTAAACATAAAATGGAAACAGTCTAAGCTATCTATACTAAGCAGGGTATCGTCCTCAGCAGCTGCCTGAACCTCCCCAGGGGTCCAGGTCGCAAGTGTCATCTAGGCAAGCTCCAAGTAAGGGGTGCAGGGTTCCTCATCATCCTCTGTAAAAATTTTAACAGGTCCAGTCAGGACGGGAGCGAGCACAATACATCTCAACAATTCATAGCAGGTTAGAAAATATAATCATGCAGTAAAGTAAGATACAGGTACTGAAAGAAATGCTGTATGTAAACAGAGAGAGAGCTGTAATAGAAATATCTACTATAAATAAAGAGCTACCAGTGACTAGTGATTTAGAGCGCAAAGTCGACATGTGAACGGCTTTATTGTACATGGCTATACTAAAGAGGCGTACATGGCTATTCTACTTTGGAATTTGTTCACATGGCTATTTATACTCCCCCGTACCCCCAATCAATACACAAGGATCCAGCCAGGTTATGTTATATGATGCTATGTAACAGCCTCCGAAGGGTGGTAGACCCCGAAGGTGACAAGACCCCAAAGGTGATAGACCCCGAAGGTAATAGACCCCGAAGGTAATAGACCCCGAAGGTGATACATAGTAGTCCCATAAATGGGATAAGGATTCTAGGAAGACTCTACGATCATAAGAGCATATGTCGTAAGTGATCAAAGAACCAATGAAGCATATGATACGTCATGTAAGTAAAACGCACAGAACATGTAGTACCCGATGCTCCCTAAGGATAACATCTTAAGAAGAGATCCATATAGTACCAATCTGTGTGACCAACGTGACAGTACAAGTAAAGTAATCTACTGCGGGAAATAATTCTAAACAGGATATGAAATGATCAGAGAATGTACTCGCCTGTAGCTGACTGTCTGAAGTAAATGTACTGTCCGAGATGAGGCACCTGACTCCTAGTTAGAGCAACACAAGTCACAACAAGTCCAGAATGGTAATATTGAGCTCTACGATGCATTCTACATGATTCTAGGTCAATCTAGGCCAAATTCAACCCTTGGTCAACTCTGGTCAACTCTAGAAGTCAAACTAGGTCAACTATGGTCAAACTAAGTCAAACTAGTCTATACTAGTCTAACTAGTCCATTCTAGGTCTAACCAGACTAAACAAGTCTAATCTAGGCTCTACACTGACACACAGACACTTCTATAGGCTATAGGCTATCATGCCTATGAACCACACCATAACACATGACTATATGACAAAACTTATATCTAAAATAATACACAGAAGGATATATTATAATCTAACTTAAAATATTCATAGCCTATAGGCTACTATATACATACCACACATACATTTTATATATCCATATATGATATGGTAACACACATTAGCACATAGGTACCTATAGTATATCACACTTATTTAGGATAGCTAAAAATAGAATCTCACATACTCATAAGCATACTGAATAGGAAAAGAAAGTGTTTGTGTGTGTGTGAAACAGGAGAGTGTGTGGTGTACATGTGTGTGTGTGTGAGGTGTCAAGAGTGGGTGAGACATGAAAGTGTCAAAAGAATGTGTTCAAGTGTCAATAGAATGTGTGCTAACAGGAAAGATAGGAAATATGACATGACAGTTAAACAAGTGAAACTGTCACGACCCGCACCCTAGAGTTAGGGTACGAGAACGTAACAACGCCCAGCCTACGCCGCAGTGTCGGCGGTAGAACGCTGTCCTAGGTCTCAATGCATCTAACAGTATAAGACTAAACAGTTTATACTCCCCGAATGGGGGTGACATAGCAGATACAACTCAATCACATCTAAGGTAGAGCATGATAAGAATAGATAAAACATGAAATCCAAAATAAATACAGGAGATAGAAGTCTAAGTGTCTAAGATACATGAACCCAGAAGTACATCTCAAAACTCAATAAAGATACAGTAATCCACAAAGTAAATACAACTCCAGACAAAATGAAATAACTACCTAAACAACCCTACTGTGTCTCCTCTAGGCTAGCAGGCAATTCCCAAGCTATCTGTAAAATTTATCAACAGGTCCAGTCAGGACTGGAGCGAGTACAGTACATCTCAACAGATCATAGCAGGTTAGAAAAACATATAACATGCAGTAAAGTCAGATACAGGTACTGAAGAAAAAATAGTATGTAAACAGAGAGATAACTGTAATAGAAATATCTACTATACATAGAGAACTAGCATGTGAGTAGTGAGTCAGAGTACAATATGAACATGTAAATGGCCTGGGATGATTCTGATGCTACACTATGGAATGATTCTGATGCTACACTACTGGTGTATTGTTCACATGTCCACATATACTCCCCCGTACCCCCAATCAATACACAAGGATCCAAACAGGTTATGTTATGATACTATGTAACAGACCCCGAAGGTAATAGACCCCGTAGGTGATAGACCCCGAAGGTGATAGACCCCGAAGGTGATACATAGTAGACCCATAAATGGGATAAGGATTCCAGGATGACTCTGTGATCATAAGAGTATATGTCACAAGTGATCGAAGAATCAACGAAGCATAGTGATACGCCATATAAGTGAAACACACAAAACATAGAGTACCCGATGCTCCCTAAGGATAACATCTCAAGAAGGGATCCATATAGTACCAATCCGTGTGACCAACGTGACAGTACAAGTAAAGTAATCTACTGCAGGAAATAATTCTAAGCAGGATATGAAATGAACAGAGAATGTACTCGCCTCGATAACCTGAATAGCTGATAAGTATAGGGGGTCCCACTGAAGCCACAGAGTCCTATTTAAAGCAACACAGGTTACAAGGTATTCAAGTTGTAATAAATAAATCTCTAAAATTAATCTATATTATTCTAGGTTCTTCTAAGTCCAAACAACTCTAGGTCGACTCCGGTCAATAATCCAGTCAAACTAGGTCAAGTGTTGACTTATAGTTGACTTTGGGTCAACTGGTCAACTCTGGTCAAACAGGGTCAATTCTAGTCTAATATAAAGTGTACTTCGTTATTTGTACGTCGAAACTTACGACACGCAAATCGAGATAAGAAGATTATCGGTAAGGTTGATAATCTTATTATAGTGATCCACGTATCCAACTTGCCAATTTCAGCGATGTGAGATCACTGGAATTGACTGATCTCAGTTTCGTTGTACTAATCCCGAAATACGAACATTATATGAATTACTTATTAATTAATTATAAAAAGGTTAAACTTAGAGAAATTATCAACAAACATTGTCGGACGATGAAATGAACATCGCCAACGTGTCCAGAATGGTCAAATTAGCTAGGATAGCCTATCCAACGGTCCAATTTGGACACAAGGGAAAAAAGGTAATTTCGGGTCAAAACGGTATCCGTGTCGGAGCCGTTTTGTACCGAAATACGTGCAAAAAAATAAGTCTATAAAATATAACAAATTATATGTCCACGCAACCAGAATGTCGATACGAACCCAAGGGTATCTCTAGAATTAGATTCCGTTGACCCGATCTCCATTTGGCCCGTTGACCAGAACTTGGAATTCCGGTTTGCACAAAAATGCGTGCCGGAGCCAAAGTCCTCAAAACTCAGCAAACTACCTGTTAATGAGTCCAGAATGACGATATAAACTCAACGGTATCTCCGGAATTGGATTCCGATGAGCCGATCTCAAAATGACCCGTTGGCCCGGATATTGGTATCCGACTTGCACCGAAATGCGTGCCAGATCCAATGTCCACCAAAACCTAGCAAATTATATGTCAACGAGTCCAGAATGACGATACGAACTCAACGGTATCTCCGGAATTGGATTCCGATGAGCCGGCATCAAAAAGTCCCGTTGACCCAGAATGTGGGACCCGCTTTGCACCGAAATGCGTGTCCGGGCCCACGTTCTCCAAATCTAACAAATTTTATATGAAAACATGCCAGAACGACGCCACAAGTCTAATGGTGGTGTCAGAAATAAAATCTGGAGTCCCGTGTTCAAAAATGGAATTTTACAAGTTGGAAATTACGAATTCGGACGACCAACTTTGGCGTCGAATTCAACCAATCAAACAAGCTCAAACTGAAATGAAATCTAAAGGGGGCAGGAAGAGGGTTATACCAGCTTTGCACCGGAACTGGTAGCATGCCAAACGGAGCTGCGGTGGAGGAGATACAAGCTGACGAAGTTGGCCCCGCGAAACTGTCCAAATTTAATACAATTTAAACGGTCAACTTGGTGGCCGGTTTTCATGTATCAAACGATAAAATTAACGGACGAAAATTGACAGGGATGAAGGTGGATATACCGAGATTGCGACGGAGCGAAGAAATTGCCGATCCAACAGTCGGATCTCCGGGAAAATGTGTACGAAGTCGCTGCGACGGGGCGCCAAAACGAACTTCATTTCGCGCGCGTCAAGACGGGACGTCGTTCAAAACGCACGAATCGCCTCGACGGCGCGTCCCGGAGGACGGTGGCCGTCAGGGAAGGCTCGCCCATGGTGGGGGAGCATGGCCAGGGGCCCACGGCGGCCTGCACGACGGCGTGGCGGCGCGCGACGGCGGCCCACGCGCGCGCGTGCGTGCGTGCCTACAGTGGCTGTGCGGCGCTGCCACGCTGGTGGCGCGGCTGTGCTGCTCGCCGGGGCTCGCGCGCCTAGCCCGGCCGGCGAGGGCGGCGGCTGGGACGGCCAACTTTGGCCACGGCAACGCGGGGCTGCTGTCGGAGTGGGGGTGGCCGAGAGTGCAAGGTGGTGGTGGAGATGAAATAATGTGGAGATGGTGGTGATGAAGGTTGATGATCCATGGGAGGAGGAGGAGACGACCAAGTGGTGGTGGTCGGTCGAGCTCGGCCAGGAGGAGGGAAGGTCGGGCTCGGCCAGGGTGATGGCTGCTGGCCTCTGTTGTTGAATGCATGGAAATAATTTAAGAGAGAGCGAGAATAATAAGAGAGAGATTGAATAATTGTGTGAAATAAATGAGGGAGGAAGAGAGAGAAAAAGTGTTCTCTTGGGGTTAGGGCCGGCCACATGCTGGAGGGGGAAATTTGTGGGTGTGAGGGAGAATTAATGGTTAGGATTTATTTGAGGGGATCAAAAGGCTAGGATTGATTAGAGAAATAGGTTATTCCAAGAAAATAAATCAATAGAAAATTTTCCATTAAATAATAAAAAATAGATAAAATGAGAAATTGATATTTTTGGACAATAAATAGGAGGGTGTCATGATGGAGAATAACATGGAGCTGGACTAGGCTCGGTGGAGCCGGATTGGGTCAAAACCGAACATCGTGCAAAAATAGAATTATAATTAGACGTTGATGATCATGTGTAAATAAGTAGCACATGGGGATTCCAAATAATGGGACACAAGTGGCGGACGGATAGTAGGCTCAAAGTGGGCCATGTCCATAGTTGGGGCTGACAGGTTTTGGTCGACAGAGGACCCACAAATCAAGTTGGAAAATGAATGTGACGCCGTGGCGTAAAATAAAATCGGGTCACGTGTCGGAAAAGTTGTGCGAATCAAATGGAGCCCAAAATGACATGAATGAGTGGGAAACGATGGTAATGGGTGACGAGCGTCTCGAGTAGATCATCAATGAGGAGTTGGTTTCAAGAAAAAGACTGGTCTGGCGCTCCCAATTTAAATGTCATGGTAACGCGCTGAAAATGATCAAGAAAAAAAGTGGGAAAATCAATTACTGATCGAACGGTCTAATTCGACCCGAAGTTCAGCGAAGAAAAAAGGGGCACAAGGGAACAAGTTTGGGTGGGACACCATATACCGTCATGAAGGTAATCGTGTCCACCCCAAAACTCGTGAAGAGAATTTCCAGAGTTGAACATCCCTGATACTCCAAATATCAATGGCATGAAAAAGTACACTAACAGATAAATAAATAGAATGAAATATTTATCAAACCAAGTAATCAGGAAAATAAATAAAATGAAAAAAAATTCAACCCGAAATTCAGGGTGCTCACAGAAACAACACTAATGAAACTGGAAAATAGGAAATCAGTCCTAGGTTATATCAATCTCAGGTTTAAAATATAAATATATAGGTTCAGTTCAGTTATAAAAGATCTCATACAATCAAACTTGCAAATCGAACATTCAAATAGGAAATTAAAATCCAAACTCAGACATTCAAATAGGAAAGGAATTAATTCATTAATATGCAGTTCAGTTATAAAAGGAAGAAAACAGTGATGTACATTATCCTGAAATCAGTGAGTAGCATTCAGTTTTATTAGCAATTAATCTCAGGTATTATTGGTGAATGAAAACAGTGGGGGGGTGATGCAGGTTGTGTACTATGTGTGTCAATACAAAAAGTGTGCCTACATTGTGTCAATCTCAGATTGGACCCCACAATCCCAAATTCAGTAAAACGGGATTCCAAACAATCTCAGATTGAACCCCACATTTAAATCTCAGGTATAGGGAAAAACAGTGAGGAAAACTGTAAACCAGTGAAGGAAAATCAATCCCAGGTTTGTACATAACCCAAAAACGCATCTATCAATCCCTATATATGTATATATTCATGCAATTTCAGTTCACAACCAACCAAAAACTCAGTCTAAAACATGAACCTAAATGACAATTTAGATTCCAACATAATCTCAATTAGAATAAGAAGAGGGAATCAGTTTAGATTATAGGAATCAACATCAGTTATCATATTGAAATAAAACCAAAACAAAAGAGTTCAAAAACAATCCTGAACTCAGTTAAAACTGAACCAAAACAGTCCTAAGATGAAATCTCAGATTTTAATCTCAAAACACATCAACAAACCCAAATTTAGTTTAAAGAAACAGTTTATAAAGTGTCCAGGTTAATACCACATTGAAGGATAACTGATACAAGTCAAATGAGACCCCAACACATCACCTTAACAGTCCAAAAAAACTCAGTATCAGCCCATCACTCTAAAACACAGAATTAAACCCAACCCATAACCAAAACAGTCTCAATTTCCTCATACCATTAGATAATACATAGGAGTACATGTTAGGGGTTCAATTACATGTAATTAACAGTGTTAATTAGGTTAAAATGATTTCCAAAACCGAGTTTTGAAATCTGGGAAAAATCAGAAAACAGGGACAGGTTTCACAGTTTGGGAAAATAGGGAATTCGCAACTTAGTAATCAAAATCAAATTAAAATGGGAGTTTAATGGTTGGTAACATATAAACACAATGTGCACGTGCCTTGTGATTTGTTTGTGTCCACAAAAGTGTACAAACGTGTCCAATCACAGAAAACCAAAAAAATAGGAAACACAGTGAAGTAGGCAGCGTGCACGTGTTCACGGTGTCCGTGTGCACGACACGACACGACACAACCCACGTGGTTGTGTCCAAGGGTCGACCTAGACTAGGGCTAGGGATAGGACACCCTGAAACATGTCCACGAGTGTCGTGTCAAGAGAAAACAGTGTCTATCAGTGTCGATTTCTCGGCTGATACTGTGTAGTGTAAAACCAGTGCACGTGTCCGTGCTCCCTCGACACGACACAAGGCCGTGTCAAACTCGATGGGTAACACGTCAGTGTGTGCCCCCACCTCCATGCCAAGTGGCAGCCCGCCACATGGCGTATGCAAGGAGGAAAGCCCCCCGAGTAGCAGGGCACTGCCCGAAGGCTGCTGCGGGTGTGTTCGTGTCCGTTTTGGACACGAACACGACTCAAACTTGTGCTCAGTCCATACAAAACATGATGTGCATATATAGATCTGTCGATCCATGCAATTGGTTCCACAAAAAATAGCAATAAATTCCTCACAGACATTTCATCAAACACAAGCACACTATTCATGATACGTGTCCGATACGGACACGTATTGGACACGAACCCTAACAATGCCTATACCAACAGAGAGAGGGAACCTAGGGCTTCCTAATCATGCAAAGAAAACGAATTTCTATGGAAGGAATAGGAAGTTACCTATATGTTGAAATTCCAATAGAAAGCTCCAAAATGGAGGTTTCTCCTTGTTAGCCAAACTCTCCAAATTGCCTCAAGCCTGAGAAAACTCTCCATGAACAGCAAGAGGAAGATAATTAGAATCCAATGCAAGTGGTTTGAGCCAAAAAGGAGTTAAAATGGGAAAGTTATGGATTGGGGAAGATGGCTATACCTCTTTCTCTTCAAGACTTGCAAGAATGATAAAAAAAAGAGGCAAGAGTTCAACATGAAGGCTTATATAGGGGGAAAACCACTACATGGCTGGTCATCCTAGGGTTTAGTGCCCAATCTATGGCTCTCATCTCCCCACTAAGGATCTATGGTCCATATTGATTCTAGGTTTTAGCTATACTAACTCAAGACTATGACTAAACTTGACTTAACCCCTTAACAAACTCATCTAATTCTCAAAGTGGCTCACTAAGTTAGTCATGACTCATCTAGGTTTGGTCCAATCTAGGTTAGGCTAACCATAAACACAAGACAATAATTATATTAGTATTTAAATCACACCATTCAATTAAATTATTCAGAAATTCCTAATAAAATATATTAAATTCGAATAAATCCTAAAATGACCCAAAATACCCTCTAGGCTAAAATGTACTAATTAAACATCCTAATCACATGGCTAGGCTCTAGGGTTACACTAACAAGACACCAAATCACAAGTCATGAATTTAAATAGTTTAAAAATAATTAAAAATCATAATATGAAATAAATATCATTAATTTATAATTATAATCACAAAATTTCAAAATTACCCTCATCTGGAAAACTGGGTGTTATAATCCTACCCACCTTATAAATATTTTGTCCTCGAAATTAAGATGGTAGCAGGCCTTCTAGGTCAAACACCCCACAAACAAAGTCTCAAATATACCGTCAGATAATCATATGCGTCTGTCCAAAATCATGATACTCAAAATCTTCGTCATGCTAGTGAGCAAGGCTACGATAATCATAGAGTCCTCGACTAAGGCACATACCTCTAGAATCATGGTATTTAAAATTTTTGCATTGCCGCATGCTTGGCAGCAAAAACCTTAAATTTCCACACCCGAGAAATACGTCCTAAATCTGACTATATGTCCTCACTATGCCAGCTAACACGACTATCGAAGATTCTAGATTCCATAACTGGGTGACCTAGCCCATATGATTCATCTCAAAAGAAAATCAAACATAACACAAGGACAACAGGACAAAATTGATAAATAAAAAGAAACAGGAGGAATCGAAATTTCAAGGCAGTTATAAGAGGCAATTGCAGAATTTGATTCAAAAGAACGGAACCTGTAACTAGATCTCTAACGGCCTGAGCATCCTCGACTGTCCTGGCGAAAGCTCGCCCTTGCTGGCCTCCCCTGGCCTGCTGCTGATGCTGCATGTACCTCTGCTGCTGAGTCGGTAAGGGTGATCCCCTCTGCTGGCCTACCGGGGCCCTAGCTCCTGCTCCCTGGACTGTCTGTCCCGATGACTCGGGACACTCTCTCAGACGATGATCGGATCCTCCGCAAAGCAAACATCTGCCCAGCCTCTTCCGGCATTCGCCCCAACCATGCCCTGGTCTCTTGCAAAAAGGGCAAATGATAACAAGCTGCTGTCCCGGGGTCTGTTGCTGCCTCTGCGGCTGCTGCGCCTACTGAAAGGGTACACGGTCTTGAAACTGCCGCTGCTGAAGGTAGACCCTCGGCTGCTGGTACTGCTGCTAAAACTGTAGAAGTAGCATTTGCTGCTAAAACTGTAGGGGTGGCATCTGCTGCTGAAACTGTGGCTGAATCTGCAAGTGGGGCATCTGATGCGGATACTGCTGCTGAATCTGCAGGTGGGGCCTCTTGGCTGGGCCCGTACTACCACTGGCTCCCTGAGTATCTAGCCTCCTCTTCTCCTTCAGTCCAAGATTGTCCTCCGCTGTCATGGCTCCTACTAGAATCTGCTCGAAAGTGGCGTCACAGTCGCTCTTGGTATATGACTTAATTTCCCTGATCAAACCCCTGCGGAACTTCCTCGCCTTCCCGACCTCGGTAAGATCCTCGATGAATCTGCTCAAACGGCTGAACTCTCCAGCATACTCCTCAATGGTCTGGTTCCCCTGAACCAAACTCTCGAACTGCACCTCCAGAGCATGGAGAGCTGTATCAGAAAAGAATTTCTCCTTGAATAGTTTCTTGAATGCTGCCCAAGTCTGATCGGCTGTACCAACCCTCGGGTCCGTCTGGTACCAGGTACGGGCCAAGTCCTGCATCTGACTGGCGGCTGCCTCGATCTACAATCTTGCTGGTATCTGTGCCAATCGGAATATCTCCTCAATGTGCTCTATCCAATCGTCAGCGTATATGATGCCCTCTGTACCCTTGAAGTCTCGGGGTCCCATCTTCTTGAAGGAATGGATGTCTGGAGTCCTTGGCTGATACGGCTGCATCTGGTCTCCCTGTGGCTGAGCAGCCACCAGCTCCACTGTCGTCCTAACCAACTGGTGAGTATCCTGTATGCTCTGTCGGATATCAGCAGACTGGCTCTGCTGAATCTGTTGCTGAAACTCCATGAATCGCTGGAAGAGGGTAAACATCTGAGCCGTATCTACCGTTCCTGAAGGTAACCGCTGCTGGAACATATCTGGGATGACGGGGGAAGGCCTCCGGACAGGTGGAGGTGCACTCCCAAAAGCTGCAGAAACTCCTATATGAGAAAAAATAGCGGGTGCTGTGGTCCCAGCATCCACAATCAGGCGAGGGGTGGTAGGCCTCTCACCAGCGTCTGCTGAGCCAGAGCGATACGATCGTGTCTCGATCACCATCCTGGAGACAGATCAAACAAGAAATCAATACTGAGATAGGAACGATAATTCAAGGGAGGACAGTTATTCAAGGAAGCAAATTTTCAACAGGAATTTAGATGGCAGGAATCCAGTTAGAGTTTTTCCTAATGTGATTGAGTACCTCAAAATAATCCTATTCCTACTGCAGGCTGTAGTGGTACTCTAGTTCGAATACCACTACACAAACTCGACCTGCATGGGCCACCACTAAAAATGTGTCACGACCCGCACCCACTGTGAGGGTACGGGAGCGTAACAACGCCCAGCCTACGCCGCAGTGTCGGTGGTAGAACGCTGTTCTAGGTCATGAACTATAACTAACATAATATGAATACTCTCCATAAGGAGGCCAACACAAAGGTACAACTCAATCACAATCTAGAGATAGAATATGGCACAATAAAATAGATAAGAGAATCCTCAACTGAGGTACAACAGAAATGAAATACAAGTCTAATCATCTCTAAAAATATACAACTCTGAATCAAGAACAACAACTAAACATAAAATGGAAATAGTCTAAGCTATCTATACTAAGAAGGGTATCGTCCTCAGCAGCTGCCTGAACCTCCCCAGGGGTCCAGGTCGCAAGTGTCATCTAGACAAGCTCCAAGTAAGGGGTGCAGGGTTCCTCATCATCCTCTGTAAAATTTTCAACAGGTCCAGTCAGGACGGGAGCGAGCACAGTACATCTCAACAATTCATAGCAGGTTAGAAAATATAATCATGCAGTAAAGTAAGATACAGGTACTGAAAGAAATGTTGTATGTAAACAGAGAGAGAGCTGTAATAAAAATATCTACTATAAATAAAGAGCTACCAGTGACTAGTGATTTAGAGCACAAAGTCGACATGTGAACGGCTTTATTGTACATGGCTATGCTAAAGAGGCGTACATGGCGATTCTACTTTGGAATTTGTTCACATGGCTATTTATACTCCCCCGTACCCCCAATCAATACACAAGGATCCAGCCAGGTTATATTATATGATGCTATGTAACAGCCCCCAAAGGGTGGTACACCCCGAAGGTGATAAGACCGCAAAGGTGATAGACCCCGAAGGTAATAGACCCCGAAGGTAATAGACCCCGAAGGTGATACATAGTAGTCCCATAAATGGGATAAGGATTCTAGGAAGACTCTACGATCATAAGAGCATATGTCGTAAGTGATCAAAGAACCAATGAAGCATATGATACGTCATGTAAGTGAAACGCACAGAACATGTAGTACCCGATGCTCCCTAAGGATAACATCTCAAGAAGGGATCCATATAGTACCAATCCGTGTGACCAACGTGACAGTACAAGTAAAGTAATCTACTGCAAGAAATAATTCTAAGCAGGATATGAAATGATCAGAGAATGTACTCGCCTGTAGCTGACTGTCTGAAGTAAATGTATTGTCCAAGATGAGGCACCTGACTCCTAGTTAGAGCAACACAAGTCACAACAAGTCCAGAATGGCAATATTAAGCTCTACGATGCATTCTACATGATTCTAGGTCAATCTAGGCCAAAGTCAACTCTTGGTCAACTCTGGTCAACTCTAGAAGTCAAACTAGGTCAACTATGGTCAAACTAAGTCAAACTAGTCTATACTAGTCTAACTAGTCCATTCTAGGTCTAACCAGACTAAACAAGTCTAATATAGGCTCTACACTGACACACAGACACTTCTATAGGCTATAGGCTATCATGCCTATGAACCACACCATAACACATGACTATATGACAAAACTTATATCTAAAATAATACACAGAAGGATATATTATAATCTAACTTAAAATATTCATAGCCTATAGGCTACTATATACATACCACACATTCATTTTATATATCCATATATGATATGGTAACACACATTAGCACATAGGTACCTATAGTATATCACACCTATTTAGGATACCTAAAAATAGAATCTCACATACTCATAAGCATACTGAATAGGAAAAGAAAGTGTTTGTGTGTGTGTGAAACAGGAGAGTGTGTGGTGTACATGTGTGTGTGTGAGGTGTCAAGAGTGGGTGAGACATGAGAGTGTCAAAAGAATGTGTTCAAGTGTCAATAGAATGTATGCTAACAGGAAAGATAGGAAACAGGACATGACAGTTAAACAAGTGAAACAACACTAATGAAACTGGAAAATAGGAAATCAGTCCTAGGTTATATCAATCTTAGGTTTAAAATATAAATATATAGGTTCAGTTCAGTTATAAAAGATCTCATACAATCAAACTTGCAAATCGAACATTCAAATAGGAAATTAAAATCCAAACTCAGACATTCAAATAGGAAAGGAATTAATTCATTAATATGCAGTTCAGTTATAATGGGAAGAAAACAGTGATGTACATTATCCTGAAATCAGTGAGTAGCATTCAGATTTAATAGCAATTAATCTCAGGTATTATTGGTGAATGAAAACAGTGGGGGGGGGGGTAATGCAGGTTGTGTACTGTGTGTGTCAATACAAAAAGTGTGCCTACATTGTGTCAATCTCAGATTGGACCCCACAATCCCAAATTCAGTAAAACAGGATTCCAAACAATCTCAGATTGAACCCCACATTTAAATCTCAGGTATAGGGAAAAACAGTGAGGAAAACTGTAAACCAGTGAAGGAAAATCAATCCCAGGTTTGTACATAACCCAAAAACGCATCTATCAATCCCTATATATGTATATATTCATGCAATTTCAGTTCACAACCAACCAAAAACTCAGTCTAAAACAGGAACCTAAATGACAATTTAGATTCCAACATAATCTCAATTAGAATAAGAAGGGGGAATAAGTTTAGATTATAGGAATCAACATCAGTTATCATATTGAAATAAAACCAAAACAAAAGAGTTCAAAAACAATCCTGAACTCAGTTAAAACTGAACCAAAACAGTCCTAAGATGAAATCTCAGATTTTAATCTCAAAACACATCAACAAACCCAAATTTAGTTTAAAGAAACAGTTTATAAAGTGTCCAGGTTAATACCACATTGAAGGATAACTGATACAAGTCAAATGAGACCCCAACACATCACCTTAACAGTCCAAAAAAACTCAGTATCAGCCCATCACTCTAAAACACAGAATTAAACCCAACCCATAACCAAAACAGTCTCAATTTCCTCATACCATTAGATAATACATAGGAGTACATGTTAGGGGTTCAATTACATGTAATTAACAGTGTTAATTAGGTTAAAATGATTTCCAAAACCGAGTTTTGAAATCTGGGAAAAATCAGAAAACAGGGACAGGTTTCACAGTTTGGAAAAATAGGGAATTCGCAACTTAGTAATCAAAATCAAATTAAAATGGGAGTTTAATGGTTGGTAACATATAAACACAATGTGCACGTGCCCTGTGATTTGTTTGTGTCCACAAAAGTGGACACAAACGTGTCCAATCACAGAAAACCAAAAAAATAGGAAACACAGTGAAGTAGGCAGCGTGCACGTGTTCACGGTGTCCGTGTGCACGACATGACATGACACAACCCACGTGGTTGTGTCCAAGGGTCGACCTAGACTACGGCTAGGGATAGGACACCCTGAAATATGTCCACGAGTGTCGTGTCAAGAGAAAATAGTGTTTATCAGTGTCGATTTCTCGGCTGATACTGTGTAGTGTAAAACCAGTGCACGTGTCCGTGCTCCCTCGACATGACACAAGGCCGTGTCAAACTCGATGGGTAGCACGTCAGTGTGTGCCCCCACCTCCATGCCAAGTGACAGCCCGCCACGTGGCGCGTGCAAGAAGGAAAGCCCCCCGAGCAGCAGGAAACTGCCCGAAGGCTGCTGCGGGTGTGTTCGTGTCCGTTTTGGACACGGACACGACTCAAACTTGTGCTCAGTCCATACAAAACATGATGTGCATATATAGATCTGTCGATCCATGCAATTGGTTACACAAAAAATTAGCAATAAATTCCTCACAGACATTTCATCAAACACAAGCACACTATTCATGATACGTGTCCGATACGGACACGTATTGGACACGAACCCTAACTGTCACGCTCCAGTACCGAAATACGGAGACGAACTAGGCCAGCTACTCCATATGAGGTACGTAACGTCATACGGCGATCGTGGCTGTCGAGAGACTAGGGGGTACATGCTACAATCAAGTCTCCTATGGTCCCACAGAGTTCTATGTCTCAATCAATCAAGTCACATCAGCAATGAAATGAACATTAAAAATAAAGAAGTAAGGCGTCCCTGGCGCTTCATCAAAATGATCATGAGAGACTAGCTTTATAATTTAGCTATCTCAGACAGTCAGGAGTACCAAATTATACACAGCTGCAGTCTGTTTAATTACAATTATGTACTGACACAAAATATCAAGTAATCCGGCTAACAGGTACCGGTGGCTAAACGCCGCAAAAAGTATAAGCAGGAGTGGTGGAGAAGAAACCCACTCGAGTCCCCGAACCGCCATGCTCCTAGTATGCACCATGGATGTCAGGGAGGAAGATCGTGTCCTCTGGCTCTGCTACGAGATCTGGCCAAACAAAACCAGCGGGGTCAGCCCCGAATAGCAAGTACCGCCAAAGGGGGCACAAGAGTTAAGATTAAAAACCAAGATAATAGAATGATTGATAATAGTAATACTTATGCTATTATTATAGGGTAGCGCAACATCCTCGAACCCATATGGCACCCTTACAACCAAACAAGGACAAAAGGTGCCGCATGGAGTCGGGACGTGTCGTACTCTATAACTTTCACATAAGTTAAAAGGTATAAACAATAAAATCTCCTGATCGTGACTTCGGTCGATAGCCTATCGCAGCACAATAACCAACCCAACAATCAAACAAGAACATGGGTTGGATCATGTACCATGATAGACCATGTTCCTTAGTCATTCACAGAAGTAGCACTTCACAAACAGAATAAGTCTTCCGTTCATAACTTCGGTCCATAGCCTATCATAGTACGATAACCAACCCAACAATCAAACAAGAACATGGGTTGGATCATGGGTTGGATCACGTACCATGACAGTCCGCTTTCCTCAGTTGTTCATGGAAGGTAATAGGATACAAGCAAGTCGTTTTCACGGCCAATCAAGTCTACGAGTTTCTAGTGGGACGAGGTTATCCTCGCGTCATGTTATTTAGAAAATCTTCAGATCGTATCTTTCCAGCAAGGCTAGCCAACCTAGGGGTTCGCGTAGACAGGTATGATTGAGCACAGGTCCCTCGTAAGGCCACCTTGCTAAAACATATAATGTATATCAGGAATTAATCGGATACAGTCATCCACTCGTTGCAGATGACACAGTATCCGTGGAGACCAGCCGGCGCGTCGAGACAATATCTCAAGGCGGCTGGTGTAAAACGATCTCGAGATTTTGCCCTCCCCATGCATCTAGTATATTTAGTTGCCTAATTTAACCCTAGGTGAAATCTTGGACTCACATGCTGTGGCCTGCATGATTATCCTCCTAAAGCCGTACTTTAGTACGAGTACCCCAAATAGGTTCCATGTCAATCAGTATGTCAACATGTGCTACCCTCCTTAGTGTAATGCATCATTGCAAATACGCCACGTGGAGTTACGAGACATTTGTCGAGCATGAACAAGAACTGGGACATTCAGGTACAGGTATCAGGTGGGAACACTTTGTTCTCCGGGGTCACATTAGTGCTCATATCATGCTCGGGACAAAAGGCGTAAGGATATAAAATGGGCATATAATATCTGATAAAATATCAATGCGTACGCACAAAAGCACGCACGCTCAAGGGGAGCTGCGTACGTGAAAAGTCACGCAGGCTCACTCAAGGCAGCGTGCGTGAAAAGTCACGCAGGCTCACTCAAGGCAGTGTACATGAAAAGTCACGCAGGCTCAAGGGGAGAGCTGCGTGAAAAGTCACGCAGACTCAAGGGGAGAGCTGCGTGAAAAGTCATGCAGACTCAAGGGGAGACACGCTTCCAACAGGAAGCGTGCTCAAACAGGAGCACACTGCTCACTGTCTTCTCCAAACAGCAAGAACACCATGGATGATCCCAAAAACTTCAAAGCATCATAACTTGGCCATCCGAACTCCAAATCCAGATTTCCAAAGTTCCAACTTGGGTGAAACTGAATGATCTTCCACATGGAAGCATCAAAAATCCATAAAATCTAACTAAAGTAGATCAAACCATGCAAAATCCGAAAATGATTAAAACTTAGATCTACAAAAATCAAAGCTTCAAAATGGAAATTTCCAAGTTCTAAACTAGTATAGATTGAGGAGAAGAACATGTTTTGGCAAATAGTTTTGTAAGAAATTATTGACAAAATTATGGATCCATCTCTTGAGCAAGTTGGTACTTGCCTTGGTTGGTGGAGGAAATAAGTGAGAGGAAGTAAATGAGAGGAGAGAGAATGGGATGAGTTATATATATAAAGATCTTGGACCCATGGGTTCATGATGAACCAAAGGGTTCATGATGAACCATTGGTGAACCAAGAATAGGTTACCCAAATGAGCCAAAACTGTAGGCCCAAATGCAGAAAATAAATTAGGAAATAATATTTTGTCGAATATTTTTGGGAAATGTGTAGCTCCCCTTTCCCGAAAATTTAGAAATAGTTTATTTTTAATTATTTTATTAATGGTGATTTTTAGATTTTCGTAAATAAATATTGTTTCGTGTGCACAATTTTACGTGAAAGACCTACTTTAGAAATTATGATTTTTATTAGGTTCAACGAGAAGTTACAGATAGAAATGTTTTTAGGTATATATATATGTATAAGTTACAGCTATACTCATTTTTTATAATAAATTAGTAACCCAAGTTAACTCACTCCCAATCCAAATATTCGGCCAGCAGCCCACAGGGGGGACCACACCCAAACTTTCCGAGCACATGAGCCCGACCCCACCCTTAAGAATTGCACAGTACTAAACTTCTTTCCCTCCTTTGTAAACGAATACAAGAAAACTGCTATCTATATACATACTAAATTAACTAAGGCCCAACCAATGGGCAGCCAAGCAAGCCCAGAGCCCCACAACTTCTGCTACTCCATAGCAGTAGCAGCCGAGAGGCAGACCCGACCCCCCTTTGCGCGGATATAAGTCGAGAAGCAGAGGAGTCTCGCGATTTCCAAAACCCTAAAACCAAACAGCCGCGCCACCACCCCAGATGCATTGCTCGAGCCTGGGCGCACCCCCGACGACCCCAGCGCCGCCGTGGGCGGCGGAGCAGCGGCCAGTATTCGCACGCGCGCGCGGAAGAGCAGGGACGACAGCAGTACCGGGCTGTATCGAACCCACTTCGCGGAGATGCTTCGTCGCGTATGATCCGTCGTTTTGAGATCCGTCTTCTCAGGTACGACTACAACCTATACGACTGTAATTCCCTTCAGATAGTTCTTTTTACCTCGCCTTGTACGCAACGAAAATCGGTACCCAAAACTAGGAAAAATCCAGATTTTCTGAATAAAGAAACTGCCCCGAGAACCAATGTTAGCGGTCGATTTCCGACTAAGATAACGCGAAACTAAGAAAACCATTTGAACATGATTTTAGACAACCTAACCAGCTTTCAAACCCTATTTCTAGATTATTTTATTAATCAGTACATGTTAAGATAAATCGAGTTGAAAACTCGGAAAAACCTGTTTTAAAACTTAGAAAATCACTCCACACGACGTCCGTCCCGCCATTCCGGGTGACGTGGTCGCGC
Source organism: Iris pallida (assembly GCA_029216955.1). NCBI lineage: Eukaryota > Viridiplantae > Streptophyta > Magnoliopsida > Asparagales > Iridaceae > Iris > Iris pallida. Next base: position 2,142,474 of record JANAVB010036617.1, on the reverse strand, counting down.
ACCGAAGTCATCGAAAGCTGCGTAACAGCTTCGTGGTCGTGTGGGCTTTGACGGAATTCAAATTGGTCGCGTGTGCGCGACGAATTCGACGCGTATCCGTCGAAATCGCCCCGTATCCGTCCAATGCAAATTCAGTCATAAATTTGTGCACGCTCGTCAGATCGAGACGAAACTTGCGCCAACATGACCGTATCATTTTTCTGGTCCTGTATGCCAAGTTTGGTCCGATTCTGAGACAGTTGAAATCGACGTCGTTTTGCGGGCCCCACGGTTCCACTCAACGGGCGATTTTGTGCACGGCCCGCCGAAATCCAACTCTGGATATACGGTTGGGTTCGTATCGGAAAACTGAATCCGTAGACATGTAGTTTGATGACTTTAGAGACCTTTGACTCTGGCACGCTTTTCGGTGCAAAGCGGGTCCAACGGCGGACATCGTTTTGCCCGAAATTACCGTTTTGCCCCTGTGTCCAGAATTGGACTTAAGGACAGGCAATCCTAGCTAATTTGACTATTCTGAGAACGTTGGTACTATTTATTTCAGCATCCGGAGACTTCTGCATGTGTTGATTGATTGTGGCTCGTGAGTGGTATTTATTATTGGTTTCTCCAGCTAAGGACCTCAGGCAAGTGCACTTTCTGATTGCTTTCTGATTCATAGTAGTCTTTTCATTTCATGTCTATACATATATCTTGCTGCTTGTTGACACGCTCGTCACACGGAGTAGTCGGGAGGGGAAATATCTTAGTAGACATGTGGACTACCCAGAAAATATCCCAAGATGTCTATTCGTGAACAATAGCATCTGCACACGGCACGTGTAGATGCCGGATTTACCCCCTAGCCGTTCACATGTCGAAAAGGATATTTCATACCACCTAGATAGATGTCTTTTATTAGTTTTTTCTTGTTTATTTCTCTCTCGTGCTATGTCATCAGTTTTCTTACAGCTTTCATATCTCATATGCTATTTTCATGTCTTGTTAATTCTATTGTGTTTTGCATTGCCGTCGGTTTGTGTACTTGTTCCAATCCTGACTGGATAACCAACATTTTTCAGGTTTAGCCGCGATCACTGTTAGCACTGGGAGAACTTGGGTATGCTGAAGACGACCTAGAAATAGAAAGAGTTGTATCATTTCATTAATTGTAAAACTTTGTTTTTCTTTTAAATATAAATGTTGTAATAACTTAGAAATGTGAATGAGCAGCAATATTGTTTATTTTGAGCATTTATTTTCTTGCGGGCTTGACAGCGTTCTACCGCCGACTCTGCGGCGTAGGCTGGCTTGGACACGTCTCGTATCCGAAAAGCGGGTGCGGGTCGTGACAAAATGCATGAAGAAATACAGCATAATAAATATCGTATAAATACAAGGTAAATACAATTTATCGGTTTACGTATTAAAATACGTATTCCAGGATTGGGGAGTGACACTAACAATGCCTATACCAACAGAGAGAGGGAACCTAGGGCTTCCTAATCATGCAAAGAAAACGAATTTCTATGGAAGGAATAGGAAGTTACCTATATGTTGAAATTCCAATGGAAAGCTCCAAATGGGGGTTTCTCCTTGTTAGCCAAACTCTCCAAATTGCCTCAAGCCTGAGAAAACTCTCCATGAACAGCAAGAGGAAGACAATTAGAATCCAATGCAAGTGGTTTGAGCCAAAATGGAGTTAAAATGGGAAAGTTATGGATTGGGGAAGATGGCTATACCTCTTTCTCTTCAAGACTTGCAAGAATGATAAAAAAAAAGAGGCAAGAGTTCAACATGAAGGCTTATATAGGGGGAAACCACTACATGGCTGGTCATCCTAGGGTTTAGTGCCCAATCTATGGCTCTCATCTCCCTACTAAGGATCTATGGTCCATATTGATTCTAGGTTTTAGCTATACTAACTCAAGACTATGACTAAACTTGACTTAACCCCTTAACCAACTCATCTAATTCTCAAAGTGGCTCACTAAGTTAGTCATGACTCATCTAGGTTAGGTCCAATCTAGGTTAGGCTAACCGTAAATACAAGACAATAATTATATTAGTATTTAAATCACACTATTCAATTAAATTATTCAGAAATTCCTAATAAAATATATTAAATTCAAATAAATCCTAAAATGACCCAAAATACCCTCTAGGCTAAAATGTACTAATTAAACATCCTAATCACATGGCTAGGCTCTAGGGTTACACTAACAAGACACCAAATCACAAGTCATGAATTTAAATAGTTTAAAAATAATTAAAAATCACTAAAAATCATAATATGAAATAAATATCATTAATTTATAATTATAATCACAAAATTTCAAAATTACCCTCATCTGGAAAACTGGATGTTACAATATGCATTGTACTACAGCGGAGATCTGCAGGTAGTTGAAGGCTTCAGTGATGCCAGCTGGTGCTCAGATTTGGAGAGCGAGAGGTCCACAGGTGGATATATTTTCACAATGGGTGAAGCTGCTATATCATGGAAGTCGAAGAAGCAGACAATGCTCTCGCGGTCATCCATGGAATCTGAGTTCTTTGTACTTAACACCGTAGCCAAGGAAGTAGAATGGCTTCGGGAGCTCATGTATGATCTTTCAGTGGTTGGGGCGCAAATATCGGCAATACTGATATACTGCGACAACCAGGCGACTGTGGCGGTGGCATCAAATGACCTCTTCAATGGAAAGAAGAGGACTGTGCGGTTAAAGCACAGGACAGTACACGATCTTATTAAAAGAGGTGTAATTACAGTGATTGATGCTCGGAGTCAGAAATATTTGGCGGATCCGTTCACCAAGGGCCTCAAGCGCCAGCTGGTCGATGACTCAGCATGTAAAATGGGCTTGAAGGCATTCTGATATTAGTTATTGTATTCCCGCCTTAAAGTTTTATGCTATTAGTTTAAAGATTTATCTACTAGGCATCTAGCTTTTGGTTCAAGGGAGGACCATTAACTGGAAGAATATCAAAAATGGAGGGTACATGTTCTATTGGGCATAGAGAGGTTACGGGCCTATAACCATTGTTGTCTACTGTTGTTTTCTGTGGAAAACGGTTCCTGTGGGAAGGTTGGCTTAATTGCCTTAATGAGTTCTCAGGCAGAGTGAATGTCTGGTGTGTGCTTTACAGGAAGCACGGTAGAGCAGCACTACAAGGAGTGAAACTCCATGCTACAGTGGGGTGACTCCACGATGAGGTTCCTATATGTGGGGTGCTGCCCAAGAATAGGATAAAGCCTCGACTTTGCAGGCCAAGTCACAGCGGCGTAGTACCGTAAATAGGTAGTCAGCTTAATGCTGTATGTTAAAAATAAAGAAGGGTGTAGTCAGCACTACAAAGAGGAGGAGTTCCTCATGTTACAGTGGCACGACACCACAATGAAGTACCCAGTTAGGGATAAAGCCTCGGCCTTGCAAGCCATGTCGTTGCGGCACAACACCGCAAGGGAGCCTAAGGCTTCATGCTGAGTAGTTTGGCACTACAAAGAGGCAGTTGTCTCATGCTACAGTAGTATGACACTACAAAGGTTCCCTTATATGGGGTGATTCCCAGGAAGGGGTAATGCCTTGGCTTCGGGCCATGTCATAGCGACGTAGTACCGTAAGGAGCGTAAAGAGTTCCATGCCATGTCTCTTTATAATGAACTCACCTATAGTGTATGGACAGAGATATCAGGCCATCTCTTGAGGGTAAACTTGTAGACGTCCAAAAGTATACACTGAAACCAGACTGGCACAGAGCCTTTAATGTGCATAGCCAGAAGCACATATGACTACATTATGTGAGTGGGAACAACTTCAGCTATGGTGCAGAATTCAAGGCTTAGTCCATTCTTGTATTATAGTCTGTCGTTTTACCCATGCGAGAAGATTCATATCATCGCGACATCTCTCCTAGACTCGGACACGGACTCGGGCTTGGGCTTAAGGGCTCATGAGGCGTAATGTGGCATTTTGTTGGCGCACTTTGCACTTAGCACGTCAGCATCGTCGCTAGGTG